>JAIXMQ010000084.1:0-94128 GCA_025716855.1 Pilaira anomala
GATTGAATTTTACGTGCCTGAATTTCAATTAAAATTAATTACACAAAACATAAATAAACTTTTTTTTTTCTTACCTCATCTGCAACAGTTCTAGGTGGTGCAAGTTCAAGTAATCGAGTAGCAAATTGAGAAGCTGTACTGAAATTCTTTGTTCTAAAAGCTTGTTTAGTAGCTTGACGTAAAGCCAACTGCATATGTGGTGTTTGTAACTGACAATGAGCAAAATAAGCTGCCAATTCCAAAGCGCGTTTCACATCTTCGGTTGTTTGTCCCGTAATTGATCTACGCTTTTGTTCCATTGAAAGACCCAAGAGATATTCTCTACAAATATCAATCAATTGATTTAACTCATTGGCTTCTCCTTCATTAGTTGTCACCGTAAAAAGCACTGAATGCAACAACAACTTGAAATGTTGTGCAGCTGCTACAAGCTTGCCTGAAGTAAATAATCGATAAGCTTGTTGTAATTGCGTTGTCACAATTGTCTGGAAATTGTAAACGGCGACGGGTAAACTAGTACGGGCTGTTGATGTTTCAGGGTTACGACGAAGAAGGTATTGAACACTAGGTGTATTACTGATACCACCAACTGATACATGAGATGCTTGATAGATAGCAAGGAAATGTGATTTCAATGGTTCAAATTGAACAATACCCTTTTGTCTGTTCAAAAGTTGCATAGCACTTTCAAATGATCCAGCTGCAATATGATCAGCTGCTAATCCAGAATTCTTTACCCAGACATTTGTTTCACTAACACCTTCTGTAGGTGCAACAAATTCTGCTGTTTCTTTTGCGGCTACATGACCCATTTCTGCATCTAATTCTGCCTTGATATCATCATCATCATCCCAACCACCATCACCATTCAAATCATCTTCATCGTCTTCATCATTACGTACTCCACCGCTTAATAAATCATTTGAAATCATTGGCTTTGAAGAAATACCAAGATCATCATCATCATCTCCCCAATCACCACCTGCTTCTTCAATATTATCAATTTGATCATCATAATTAAATCCAGAACCCTTTAATCCACCAATACCGCCTGCATCTTGTTGTTGTTGTTGTTGTTGTTGAACAAATGCACCTTCAAAGAAACTCTTTGAAACGGTCAATAAAGGCCAGTTCGTATCTTCTAATTGAACAACAGGTTTAGGTGTACTAGGAATTTGTTCAGGCATCTCAGGTACTTCAATCTCTTCTTCAGTTTTACCAGCAGATGCCAAGATAGATTCAGCTAATTCATTCAATCCATGTGTTTTAGCTGTCATATAAGCCAAAGGTAATTGTCCTACATCCTTTAATAATCGAATACGTTCTTCAACATCACCAAGGTAAACTGCATTTTGGAATCGCATCAAAGGATCCTTTTGGAGTTGAGAGATTTCCAACATCTTGCGTAAATTCGTTTCATTTCCTTGTAATACGTACAAGAACGAAAGTTTATCCATCTTTTTGGTTCTTTGATAACACATTTCTACAACCTTGTAATTACCATGACGTAAAGCTTCAGCTCCCAACTTGGTCCAACAATCAGGTTTATTCATTGATTTAGCTGTTTCAAGTGCAACATCCAAATTACCACACTCTAAAGCTAATTCAAATCGTGTCTTATCATCTCTTACAAAATGTAAAGCAATTTCTGGGTAACCCTTTTTTTGCAAATAAGCAATAATGGATTGCCCTACCAAATTAGATGTACGAATAATATGAAGTACTTCTTCATATTGTTTCTTGACCAAAGCTAACTTAAATCGATATTCTGTAGGATCGATCACAATCTCACGCACTTTACCATCACGATCCAAAGCATAAATCTTCTTTCCCTTGATACGTGTTAAATAAATAGGTTGATCCAAGGTACGTACAATACCATTATCACCTTGAGGTAAAGCATACTTGATATGATTTAATGTACAATAAATCAAAACACCTGAATCATCCCATGTAGCACTCTTGATACGAATCGTTTCATGGATTTGACTTGTTTGTTTTAATTCCTTGGTGGCAATTGTGATCGTATGCTTGCTTAATAAGGCAATCATGGACATATCGTTAGACCAAACCACATACTTGACAGATGCAACAGCCAATTCAGCTGTTACACGACGTTGTTGAAGATCAAACAAGATGACAGAGGTAGCTGTAGCCATCAAAAGAGATCCAGGTCCAGCAAAGTAAATATCCGTAACTAATCCAGGTGTCTTGAATGACTTGGTTTCCTTGTTAGACAAATCTTTAATTTGAATCATTTGATTTGTTTTATCAAATACTGCAAATCGATTACGAGCAATAAAAAGTGCTGCATGGCCTGTACCCTTCATACTTTCATCAGAGGGTTCTTGTAAAGTACCACCTAAATTCTTGGGAAGTCGATAAAGTTCATAACTTCCTCCTTCAAAGGGTGAAGTCAATAAGACAGCACGTTCGGCTGGGTTATAGGATAATGTACGAGGTGCTACAAATTGTGACCCTAATTTACGAACTGACATGACTTCTTGATCGGCTGTGCTTGGGAAATCATGAATATGCAAGATACTGTTCTTGACATAATAAAGTTCGTTTTGATGTACTTGGAAAGCGGGACGTTCACGTTCAAGCTTAAATACAATCAATCCACTATCATGACCTGCGGCAAACAAGTTGAGTTCAGGGTGAGAAGTGAGTACCCAAAATCGGTCATGATCTCGACGGAATGTAGCGACTGCTGTACG
The DNA here is from genome assembly GCA_025716855.1 of Pilaira anomala. Taxonomy (NCBI): domain Eukaryota; kingdom Fungi; phylum Mucoromycota; class Mucoromycetes; order Mucorales; family Mucoraceae; genus Pilaira; species Pilaira anomala. The sequence goes on from JAIXMQ010000084.1 coordinate 2,721, forward strand.
CTTGGTTAAGTCCCATACACGGATTGTCTTGTCTTCACTATCGGATAAAATTAAGTCTTGACGAGGATGAAATATAGCGCTAGAAACGTTATTGTAATGACCACGACAACTATCTACTTCCCATGCCTTGGTATCTAAACAAAAAGAAAATAAAAAAATAAAATGTTTAAAAACAGTATGACACACAAACACACACTTTTTTTTTTTTAAAAAAAAAAAAAAAAAAAAAAAAAAGAAAATTACCATTCATTCTCCAGAGCTTTACTTGACGATCATCACCAGCAGAAATAATTAAAGGAAGCGTAGGGTGGAAAGAAGCCCAATTAACACCATGATCATGACCTTCTAATACATACTTGACCATAACATCTGTAGTTCCAAACATATCACCACCAGGTCCAGGTCTACCCATATCATCCATTGTCATAGCTGAAGGTGCTTGAGACTTTTTACGTAATCCTAAAAGACATATTTATATAAATACATTATAAAAAATAAAATAAAAAAAGTGTTCCTGAATTTACCTGTAATATCCCAAACACGTACAGTTTGATCCATAGAGGCAGAAACAATCAAGTCAGTTTTTGGATGAAACTGAGCACACATAACATAATGGTTATGTCCTGTCAAGATAGCAATACAAGCTCTTGATTGCCAATTCCAAATACGAATCGTTTGATCATCTGAAGCTGAAATAATCCAAGGTAATTCATGATGGAAAAATACAGTACGTACGTAATCGAGATGACCGTTTAAAGTGAATAAACAACGACGTGTCTTGTAATTCCATACCTTAATCTTGTAATCGTCTCCACCTGAAACGAATAAAGGTTGGGTAGGGTGAAAAGAAATACCTCTTACAGGTCCTATTTAAATTATTAATATATTTTTTTTTAGTAACTTTTTTTTTTTTAATTAACTCACCATCATGTTCTTCAAAACGTTCAAGTAACGTTCCCATTCGATAATCCCATAACTGAATACATCCATTATGCAAAGATGCTAAAATCCATGGACGTTTTGGGTGAAAAGCAACGCCTTTAACGCGATTGCTTTTAGATTCAAACTAAAAATTTAGATACACCATCTCGGGTAAGTTCTTTCATCGACTTTTAAAAAAAAATATGTCTCTCTTTTTTTTTTGTTATACCTTTGTAAGCATCTGCATTTTTTCTTATTAAAACAATAGCTTTTCAATATATTATATCTAAGATGCAAAAAAAAAAAAAAGTTAAGTTATGCCGCGCGTAAGAAATATACAACTCTTTTCTTTTTTTTTACCCTCCCCAAAAAAAAATAACTGTTTTTTTTTTATCTGTATTTTACGTTAGCTTTGTGGTGTTTCACTCTCTTTTTTTTTTGTGTTCTTAATATTTACGTAATGAACAATAAAAAAGGCCCTGTTTTAAACTTTTTTTTTTTTTAAAAAAATGAGAATAAGATGAAAGACTCAAAAACAAAATAAAGTAGATAATAATATAAAGTAACCGGAGCTGGACATTAAACACCGGCGGAAACACTTTGTATCTTGGCCAATCACTATTGGGTCGTGAACTCTTTGAGTGACGTGTCAGAGAAGTGCAAAAATTAAACAGACAAATGTAGAGAGAAAAGGTTATGTTCATGATTTCCAATTATATGTATCGATATCTTTAAAAAAATATTTTTTTTTTTTTTTGTAGAGATAACTACTTTTGCGTTGCTAATCAAGAGGGCTAGTACTGAAAGAAAAGAAGAAAGCTGAGTGTATATCTAATATAATGATTTATCATGTATTACGTAAGAAACCGTTCAAGTATCTACTTGGTAAATTAACTATCACAATAACTGGTGAGTAGTTATATTTTCAAGCTGAAATTATTCTTTTTGGTTGTCTTTTTTCTTCTGTACACTGCCTAATTTTTCCCTCTTGAAAGGTTCTTATGGTTTGCAGGAGTTTTTTTTTTTTTTATTGATACCAGGGTTTAGTAGAAAAGTTGCTCGTTTAATTTATACAAGTGCACTTATATACATCACAAAGATAAAATATAATCATACATAATATTTTTAATTAACTATTTAACCGGTAGTCTACAACTTTTCAAAAGCATAATCTGGTCCTTAATTCTTTAAGTATATGGTTTCCGTTTACAAAGAATGGTCTAGCTTTGTTCAAGTAAGATATATACATATCTAAATATAAAATTTACAATAAATTTCTCTTTTTAGAGCAATAAACCTTGGGGATTTGCTCATTGAGACTGTTTCCCCCCCCCCTCCCCCAGTGTCCAGTGGGTGATGAATCTGGTCCATTGGTACAGTTATATAAAATGTAGTCGTATATATACATACATCTATATTAACGTAAAAAGCCTTTTTTTTTTTATTAGTATTTGAACAAGCTCTTTGGTGTTATATTAACTGATCTGAAAGAATCTCAAGATATATAAATAACGAAACCTAGAAACGTTTCATTAGTTGCCTTGATTTGGTCCATAGAGTCAGAGAAGTAAAAATGTTGCATATTTTATTAATTCAATAAATTAAAGAAAAAAGGGCCATATAAAAAAGAAAAAGGGTTCATATAAGAAAAGAGTTCATATTGTGTGTTTTTTTTTTAGGAAAGAAGGAGTGACAAGCATATAGATAGAGCACATTATTTTAATAAAGGACAAGAAATCCTTTGGTGACCATACTTTCCACACCAAGCACTATTTTTTTTTATATAAAAAAAAAAATTAGTATTTAAAGGAGTTATTTACAAATCTATACGCACCATTGTCCACCATCTAAATTCAAAGGCTTTACAATTTGAGAAGAATCTTGATTATCACTTGTGATAATAGAAGGTAAAGATATTCTACCTATTTTATCTCTTGTTTTCATGACGATTGTAGGCGACATGATATGTATATGAAAAAGTGAATGAGTAAGAGAAGAGAGAGAGAGAGAAAGAGAATAGAAAAATAATAATAAAAATGAAATAAAGCTGTCAATAAATAACAAGCTCATATCATGCTCTTATACTTGAGACCTTTTTCATCACTATATAATTCATTACCTCCCTGAAGATTTTTAAAATGTGGCGTTTTTTTTTTATTATTATTATTTAAGCTAAATATATATATATATTTACAACTAAGCAAAGCTAGAATAAGAAGGAAGTGAATGAGTTTCTTGCCTCTTTGGAGAATAATGTCTTGCATGTTTATTAGTAGTAGCTGTAGTTGATTCATGTTCCCTTTGTCTTTTATTATAAGCTTTACTACTACTGATAATAGTTGAAGAAGAAGAAGAAGAAGCAGAAGCAGAAGCAGTAGCAGCAGCAGCAGCAGCAGCAGCTGAACCTGTTGTAATTCGAATATATCTACCAGATAAAAAAGAAGCCACTAATTCCAAGCGTCTCATGGTCGCCGACTTGACTTGTTGACTCCCATGAACCATGATACAAAAGTCACGCAATCTTTCAAAGGGCGGATCATCTAGTTTCATACGCTCAAATTGATCGTTAAGATCGTGTAACGTCTTTTGACCTAAATATTCCGTATCTCTCAAAGCCGATATAAACTCTTCTTCATCATCCATAGCATATTGTCGAAAAGTAATGGGGATTCGATTATTTTGTTGAAGTATAGCTAAATTACCTGCAAAGACAGTGAGATGATCTACAAGTTTTTCAAGTTGTTCCAATTCATCAAGTTTAATCTCAATTCGATTCACTGTATGTGCAAATTGATCAAATATCATGAGATAACCTGTCCAGGTCAATGGTAAATCAATCATCTTGAGTTCTTGAACTCCATAGTGTCGAGTGATACGTGGTATAATCTTCTGTATAAATTTATCTGTAATCGTTCTATCTCCTCTTGGAAATAACAGCCCATTGTTGTTCCAAATACTTGGACTCTTATAGATAATATTGAAGAATTCCTTATGACTGTCCCCAAGTGCAAGAATATCTTTTAGCCCAAGTTGGCAAATTATCTTTAAAAGTATTGATTCAGGTACCTCTAAAAGATGCATAATATATAGATATATGTATTAAAAAAAAAAAAAAAAAAAAAAAGAAAAAAGGGGGGAAATAAAATAATAAGAAAAAAAAAATTATAAACTAGATATTTGGTGTTACAAAAGAGTGTGTCCATTTTCAAACAAAAAATAGGCCCACGCTTAATACATACACACAGTCACCTCTACTAATCATTTTACTTTTTGTTTATTTGTATTTTATATTTTTCTTTTCAAAAAGAATTGCGTAATGAATAACGTTTTGTTTTTGTTTTTGCCCAGACAAAAAAAAAAAAAAAAAATATGTTTTCAACATAGGTAAAAAATAACTATGCAAACGACTACGACAAAAAAAAAGGGGGGGGGGAGGATATGTATACATATACATCAAACTATTTCGAGCACTAGCTAATAACTCTCTGATATTTGAACGATATAAAAACTATATCATCATTCCATTTTCACTTGCGAACAGTTTAACTGTTGAATTATTCACTACAAAGTACTCACTTTTGCACAATGTCAGGGCTTTTAAAAATAACTCTACCTGGTATTCAAACAACAAATGTAACCATGATGTTGACAAAAAAAAAAAAAAAAAGATTATAAAATCCCGGGGAACCGCTCGGATGTTCCAAACTAAATTTATTATAATTGTCAAAAGAAAAAAAATAATTTAGCATCTTTCACACCTGATTTTCTCTTTTTTTGCCCCAACAAATTCTATAACTCTACCTTTTCATGTAAGTCATTCATGCATTTTATTATTTCTACACTGCATCATATATTATAGATTAAATATTACATCTTGTTTGTTGTTTGCTAATTATTACTTAGACTTTATTTAGGTCAGAATCACCCGCCTTTTTCCCTGGAGCTCGGTGTAATCGCATGATTTAAAAAGAACTGAAGAGAGAGAGAGAGAAAGAGAGAGAGGCACGTTGTGGTTTTTTTTTTTTTTTTTTTTTTTTAATTGCGAGAAATATATTACTTGCATAAAAAAGTTCAATTTAAATTGAAAGGAGCTTTTTCTTTCTCGGGGTTTTCCTTCGTTGTTCTAGAATTAAACAAAATTGTTTTTCACGTTTGAAGGGGGTGAGAGAGTTCATAAAAAAAAAAAGAGCGGTAAAAAAAAAAAAAAAAAAAAGGCGGGATTGAAGATATGTCTTGGATTTATAAAATGTTTAAGTTAACTAACAATACAAATGGAGGGATATGTCATTTACTAGCGAAGAAAAATCGGAAACAGTTGAAAGAACATCCCCCCTCCTCCTCAAATCATGACAGCAGATTTTGTTCTCATCACCCCCTCACTTGCTCAAGAGAAATATAGCAAAAACAAAAAGGTAATTCAGTAAAAAACTTATGAAAAAAAAATAAAGAGACTTTACCCTTTTTTAATTGTAACGAATGATTTCATTTTAACTTGTGAATCATTCTTGATCTAATTATTCGGAAGCCTTAAAAAATCCATAGTAACAAGAACATCTTGTGTCAATATTTGTATTGATCAGCAGACATATTTATTAGATTAATCACTTTTTTTTTATTATTATTCTTTTCAACTTGATTAATAACCAGCAGCCTTTTTCACATTTATATTTGTTCATTTTAAACTTTTTTTTGAAAAAATCAAATATATATTTTTTTTTTTGTATGTTTTACAGTGGCGTGTAACACTCCGGAATCATTCCAGAAAATAAAAAAAAAAACATTGTACCAAACAAAAAACAACAACCAAGTGTCGTGGGAACCTCATTAATAATAAAGCATTGACCAAGCTCTCTCTCTCAAAAGCGTTCATTTTAAAAATTAACACTCAAACAGTTACATCTGATAAGAACTATTGAAATAGGTATATATCAAATCTTCGGAACAAAAAAATCGAGCAACAGTATCATAAATGCCTCCCCCTTGTCTTGGACTGCTTTTATAGAGAAAAAGAAAAACTTCAAAGTCATCGTGCTTCTCTTTTTTTTTTTTTTTCTCACAAAAAAAAAAAAAAAGGCAACCATGTCAACCATGAGAAAAATAGCTACAGTCGTTGGTAGTTCTGGTATTGGAAAATCCAAACTGGCAGTAGAATTATGTAAAGCCTTATCAGGACAAGTGATAAACGCTGACGCTTTACAGGTAAAAAAAAAAAAAATATAGAAGAAGTATATGTATCAATATTCATTTCATCTGATATAGGTGTATAAAGGCTTAGATATTATTACCAACAAGATGCCATTAAATGAAAGAGAAGGTATTCCACATCATTTAATGGATTTCCTAGAAACAGAAGAAGAATATCAAGTTACTTCGTTTTTAAAAGATGCTTCACAAAAGGTTATTTTATAAAATGATTTTGCATACACAGATATTAAAATATATATATATATATACATATTTTTAGATAGAATCTATATCAGAACAAAAACAATTACCAGTAGTTGTAGGTGGAACGAATTACTATATTCAATCTTTACTTTGGAACAATACAACCATTGGTAGTCACGGACAACCACCAGCAGAAGACAATATTGACATGAATTTCCCAGAACTAGATGAACTCGATACATCTGAATTATACCTCCGTCTTTCTAAAGTTGATCCAGTCATGGCTAACAAATGGCACCCATCCGACCGTCGAAAGATCTTGCGTAGTTTACGAGTGTTTTATCAAACCGGAAAAGCACAAAGTGAAATCATCAAGACACAACTTGACCAATTCGAAACACACGGTTTAATTCCAAGATATAAAGCGCTTGTATTCTGGATTTATTCAGATCCACACCAATTAAACCCTAGATTAGACGCTCGTGTAGATCAAATGATTCAAACAGGTCTCTTTGATGAAATCAAGGATTTAAGAAATCAAGTCGTACAAGGTCACGTCAAATTACCTAAAGGAGGTATCGAATTAGAAAAGTATCAAAGAGGTCTTTGGCAAGCCATTGGATATAAGGAATTCGATCCTTATTTTGTAGCTTTAGAAAGTAATAGCTTAGATCATCATCAATTAGAAAAGATCAAGTTGGAATGTACAGAACGTATGAAGGCGGCTACAAGACGTTATGCGAAATCACAAATTAAATGGATTAAAAACAAATTAGTGCCTACTTCTTTAAATGCAAAGAACCATGATGTCATTGTATATTGTTTAGATGCAGGAGGTAAGAAATACATGTATATATATATATATATATATATATATTTATTTATAATGTATGTATTTATATAAAATTTTTTAATATATGAATATAGATTTAGAGTCTTGGGATACAAATGTGAGAGAAAAGGCCATAGAAATAGCGAAATGTAAAGTTTCTTATGAATCGCGCGCAGAATTTTCATATAAATTAATTTTTCCAATTTAGTATTTTTGACGGATCTACCATTACCAGAACCAAGGAGTTTAAGCGATACTGCATCACACATGTTGACTCAATTGAGCCCAGTATTAGAGTAAAAAAGAAGAATGGATGAAATATATATGTATTTTACTAAACCAATTTTTTTTTATATATATATATAGTACACAAACTAAAATTTTGACATGGAATAAACATACTTGTGAAACTTGTAAAACCGATAAAGGTGAACCACTTGTTTTAAATGGTGATCAAGAATGGGAACAACATAAAAAAGGTCGTCATCACCGAAAGTTTTTAAAACATTTACGTGTAGAAGAAAAACGTAAGGCTTATTTTGAGTCTAAAAGAATCAAGGAACAGCAATAAATATCTCGAGAAAACGATGCACCAATTTAAAATAATCATTGTAATTAATGCACCCACACACACATCTCTCTCTCTCTGTATAAATATGTTACCATTGTTGTCCTTTTTTCTTTATATGGTGTTTAGTCTTCTTTTTCTCTTTTTATATTTAACCAAAGTAAACTATTAAATTATCAATTGAATTTAAGGAGGTTTTTTTTTTTGGGGGGTGCAATTCGATTACTTCACAAATTGGGAAGATCAATTTTATAAGTTTACCTTGTCGATTTCATTTTTGAAAAAATGACGTTTTTTTAAAAGAGCGATTTTCAATCGACTTTTTCACATAAAACTTTTTTTCCAATGAATCCAGAAAAAAAGCCTCTTTTTTTTTTTTTTTTTTTTTTTTTTTTTTGTAATGTTACAATTGTTAGATAAAAAAGAGAAAAAATACTAGAATTTAAAAAAGAGAAAAAATAAAAAAAAAAAAGAGGAATAAAACAAATAAAATATACAGTATTTATATAATATTGAATAGAATATAATGGAAGGGACCATTATAACATAAAAGACATATTTGGGAAATGAGCAACTCCATAAAGATCGAAATAATCCACAATATTATCCGATCAATTTAGACAGTCTAAACATACTCTTTCTACTTGATGTGGTACAGCTCATATAGGAACTCCTACTTAAATTATTTTTTTTTTTAAAAAGAAAATAAAAAGGTTAAAACCTCAAACTCAAACACTGTTTACTTATAAAAACCCTCTTTCCTCCATTTTTCTTAATTAGATAAAATCATCTCTTTTTTTTTTTTTTATATCAAAAGAAATTATCAATAACCTTATATAGTAAATTGCTATTGTCTCTTAGTAGTTTTTTTAAAATCCCATTTGGTTTTTTTTTTTTTTTTTTTTTTTTAAAAAGGTAAAATGATATAGTAGAACTAAATGTAAATTCTTTAACTGATTTTTTTTTTTTATAATAGCCCGTTAACTTTCTTCTTCCTCCTCCTCCTCTTCCTCTCTCTCACTCTTCCTCCTTCCCTCTCCTTCTCTCTTTCTTTACTTTTTTTCTCTCTCTCTCACTTACTACTCTCTACTCTCTAATTTTCTTATAGTTTTTCTTCTTTCTCTGCTCTTATCTTTGTATGTCTTCTTTATTCAAAAAGAAATAATTTTTTTTTTCTAAAAAACAAGTGTCTTACAAAAATTATCAAAAAAACACAGAGGGAATACGAAAATATCAGAAGCCAAAAAAAAAAAAAATTTATATATACACAACTACAACTACAACTACAAAAAAAGAAGAAAAATATATATATATTTATATATATATATATAAAAGAGAAAAAAAATGTCTATTACCAAAAACACGAGAGTTAGTAGAAAGAGATCATTTTCATCATCCACTACTACAGCCATTGTTGAAAATAATGCCAACACATCATCTTCCTCCTCTTCTTCAACCACCACTTCTATAGATACAACTGTTGTAACAAATAATGAGACGCTTGAAAAAAAAAAGAAATTAATTGATGATAAGGTAGAGTATTATACAACCACAACCACTCGTCGTAGTCGTCGTCAAGTAGTAACCGATCAGTCAAGTACAACCACTACAACTTCAAATGTTGGAAAGGTTCCTCGTAGGTCTTCTTCTCAACGTAGCACACCAGCTTTTTTGCATAAATTATTCAAGTAAGTACTAATTTAGTTTTCCTCTGTGTGAATAGAAAAAAAAAAAAAAAAAAAAAAAAAAAAAAAAAGAGAGGGAAAAATTTTAAGGAACGGACAGGTATACGTTTTTTTTTTTTTTCTGAACGGAAACAAACAGAAAAGTATAGAACCGGGTAGAACATTAGGGAAGGGGGGAGAATATTTTTTTTTTAAAAAAAGAAACCATACACGCACACGCACACGCACACACATTTTCTTCATACATGTACATTTTTTTAATAATTATTTTTTTACTAGTATGGTAAATGACACATCTACAACACAATTCATACGCTGGTCAAAGGAGGGCAATTCGTTTTTAGGTAAAAAAAAAAAAAAAAAATCATGTAATTATATATATGATAAAAAAAAGAAAAAAGATGGGTGTGAAATCAGAAAAAAAAAAAAAAGGTTGTTATATTCAACCCTTCTATTATTACATATTATAGTGGAAAATCACGAAAAATTTGCAGAATTAGTATTACCGAGATTTTATAAGCACAACACATTTGCATCCTTTGTTCGTCAATTAAATATGTACGACTTTCATAAAATCCCACATATTCAACAAGGTGTCTTAATTATGGCCAACGCATCCGAAAATGAACTTTGGGAGTTTAGTAACCCGAATTTCAAGAGAGACCGCCCGGACCTCCTTGTTTCTATCGCTAGAAAACGAAATAGAGATCGTAATCATGCTGCTGAACTTTCCAATATGAATTTAGCTTCTGTAGTCAAAGAAATTTCTGCCATCAAAAAACATCAAACCACTATCACCGCTGATTTGAAAAAATTAAGAAAAGATAATGAAATCATCTGGAAAGAAACCCTTGTAGCTAGAGAAAATCATTTAAAACATCAACAAGTCATCTCCAAAATATTACAATTCTTAACTGCTGTCTTTTCAAATGATTTTCCTCAATTGAACGACGTTATGATGAGCGCAATTGATCCAACCACTACTACCACTACTACTACCACTACTACCACTATGGATCAACAAGAATACTATTATTCGGGCAAATCTAATAATAATAATAATAATAATAATTCAAATCCGGTCGTGGGTAATAGTAATCTCTTTAATAGTTCGGATTCTGTCTCAACAAGTGAAAGTGGAAATAGTATGGATGAGGATTATGAACTCAATAGCTCCGACAATGAGATTGTATGTGAGACGAATCAAGGTACATGAAAAAAAAAAAAAAAAAAAAAAAAACTTTATCCTTTAATGACGACTTAATGACTAATGTGTTTGTGTTTTTTTTTTTTTTTTTTTTTTTTTGATAGAATTATCACCAAAAATGGCAAACAATAATACTGAATTAAGAGGTATAAGCTTAAAAAAAGAAAATTTATAGATTAAATCCTAAAAAAAAAAAAAATTGGCATTATTCTATAGATATCCAATTACCTTTTACCCAAACCGATACGAAGGAGAATTATAATATCGATTTTTGTTCAAACAAGCTCGGTCAAGTTACCTCTTCTGGAACCGACCGTACAACTCCCTCCGCATTTAATAATACCAGTTTTCTCAATCATCACCAAGGAAACCAATTAACAATCAATCATCATTCTAGATCTGCACAAGCTATCACGCATGATATTGAAGAATTACAAGGTGATGTAGAAACGCTTGTAGTTCAACTTGGCATAGATCCACGTCAATTCTCAGAACACTCTAATAATCAATTTGAAGATATTCCTTCAAATTATAGCAGCATGATCTCTTCTGCTTCCAAAAACGATAGATTACGCTTATTTGAGTTAGCTGATGATAACCAATCTCCTCAATCTCCTCAAATACACACACCATTTGTTCCTTCTGATAATCAACCTATTCTTTCTTCGCCTCCTCCTCCTCCACCTCCTCCTCCTACTCCTCCTCCTCCTCGTACTACTGCTGCTACTGCTACTGCTACTGCTGCTGCTGCTGCTGCTGCTAGTACTAATAGTACTTCAAGTCAACAAAATTCATTTCTTCCAATTAATACTCACCTAAAACAACATCAACAAACAGCTGCTTCTGGTTCTCATTCATCTGATACAAATTCTCTCACAAATTTCTTTTGTCATCTCTTAAAATCAGTTGACCCCTATCAACAAGACCCACCATTTTCTTGTGCTCGTGGAACAGCTGCTATGAACAACGAACCAAAGCAAGGTTACTCAAATAACAACATGGCTTGTCCAACACCTAAAGTAGAGACACCATCACACCTACCTCCTCCTCCTCCTCCTCCTCCTCCTCACACACCGTCATCTTCTCATCAACATCAACAACCAACCGATCTATATAAAGATGGACATGTCCATATGCTTACAACTACCATTCCAGCCTCTAAAGTAACCCACCACCATGTGAAACCAACTTATGCAGCAGATAACTATCATGACCAAGCAGATCAATTGTTTCGTTCTGCAGTATTGATTCAACAACGTATGCAAAGTAATAAATACCATCCACTTCAACTTCCTCGTGATCCTTCGGGTGCATCAAATCAAGTGAATCAATCTTCTTCTTCGTCTTCTTCTTCTCCTCATCCAATTCACCATCATCCTTATTATCCTTCTCCTACTAGTTTACCTTCTCACCATCATCAAGCTGATTTCACTCAAACTACTATCAATAACCCTATTACTCCTTCTTATCAACCTTCACATCACTCTTTCTATCATTCTCAACATTTTCAGTGAAAGATATAAATATATATAGATGAATTCCTTTTATTTTATTTTTTTATTTTTTTTTATATATATATATATATATGAAATTAACTATGTGAATTTTTTTTTTTTTTTTCCTTTTTTTTTTTTTTTTTTTTTTATTACTATTTACTACACCTTTTCCTTTATGAGTTATGAAATTTAAAATTCTATTATGATTTTTTATAAATAAAAATATATATGTTTTTCAAAAAAAAAAAAAAAAAAAAAAAAAAATCCCCCATTTTTTTTTTTCCCATCAATAAATGAATGCCAAACTTATTCAAATAAGTTATAAATACATTTTATCGCTTTATCAAAAAAAAAAACCCCCCGTGTAAGTTTTACAACCTCTTTAGGTTCGTAACGTCACATACGGTCATTTCTTTAAATTGCACTAGTAATAGACTCGTTTTATCTTTTGACGCCTAATTGTTTGTGGTTCCTAGGTGGGATAATGTGTAATTAGCGTTAAATATAAAAAAAAATTTTTTTTTTTTTTACATGTGAGTTCCAAAATGCCATTTGATTAAAAAAATTTTAATCGATCAATTTGGATAATATAGGGTTTTTAACAATTATGGGTAAAATTTCCTTGAAAAAAAAAAAAAAAAAATAGCATCTTTTTCTCTCTCTTCATCCGATGTGGTGGTAACATTAACTGTATATAGATGCGATCTCGTGTTTCTGTGCAATCAAAGAGGGGTTTAAACTTTAACTCGCCTGCTGAATAATGATTTGCTCTTTTGTTTCATAATAATAAACAATTAAACGAAAAGGTCTTGAAGAAATATCGCTCGTATCTAGCGATGGTTCCAAAACGCTTTTTTATAACATCTTCTTTCTAAATATCTAAAAAAAAAAAAAAAAATTAAAAAAAAAATTGGTGGTACAAAAAAAAAAAGGCTTTGCATTGGCATATTGTACTAATGTTGTTCAGTTAGCATTTCTTTGACAGAAATGAAAAAAAAAAAAGCAGATAACTTCTAGTATGAAGGGAGGAATAAAAAAAAAGGACCCTTTTTTTTTCTTTATAAAGACACTATACATTTAGAATTTCTTTATGATAAAAATTGACGTTTTGTATTTATTGTATCAGAATATGCACATTGCTTTTTTTTTTACATTACATGTGCTGTACTTATTGACGTATAACTATTTGTAATCACTAATACATGGTAGCATATCAATTTATTTCCCCAATTATTCATAAAGGAGAGAGAGATTGAGAGAGAGAATCTATTCACTTACAATATATCACATAATCTAGAACAGAAATATTCAATGTGGAAGAACAAAAAAAAAAAAAAACCCCTAAAATGTTTAAAGACTTTTTATGTAAAATGCACGGCCCTTTTTTTATCTGCAGCTACACCCAAAAAATAAACCCCGATCCATTGACAACTATCAAAAAAAAAAAATTTGCATATATTACTTCTACTCTTACCCCCGTTTCTTGTTCTGGATGCATAAATATTGACTCTTATCATCATTAGTAATTTTTACATCCGCAACTATGCTCGCAGTAAAGTTCTAGTATCAAACAATGTCTCCTCTTTTTTTTTTTTTTTGTTCTTGCCTCTGCTTTGTTGGCCCAGTATAGATATGAGTTTTATATCGATATATCTTCAGCAGGTATATACGACCAATCCTTCCATCATCCTAGCATGTATTAAGCAATCCCAAGTGACGACCACCGTTTTTGAAGAGAGTGATAGATTTTTGTGATAAGTCAAAGTCAGAGAATTGAATTATAGCGATAAATAAGAAAGCCCTCTGTTTATATGGTTAAAATCAAGATGCTTGTTCAGATTGTTGCTTTAATGCATCAATTGAGAGGGTTGTTTTGCTTATCTCTTGTAATCCATAATAAAGGTTCTAGGATCAGGAACGTATATAATAAATAAATTATTTAGGATAAAGCTTTCAAAACAAATAACCATTGGATTCAAAATTGTTACCTTTAGTTAATGTTATATATAGAGTTGTAAAAAGCGATATGAAAATAAAAAATGGTTATGTAGTAAAAAATAACTATATGTAATATCTGCTAATTATTATTCAATGTTTATCTCACATGTCGTAACTGATCTGTAGTTTAACACAGGCGGGAGGGGCATGCATATTGATCTCTCACAGCCTTATTTTTATTTATTTGATTTTTTTTTTTGGCGTTTTCAGAGTTCATTAGTTCTCCTGCCTTTTCAACGCCCTTGACATAAGCGCTCGTCAATAATTCCAATGTTTTTTTTACTATTTTTTTTAACGTGACATCCATTTATGTAGTAAAAAAAAAAACCAAGCATGAAATTTCTCAATGTATCGTTCCCAGAAGAAGCCTTCTTAAACCTTTCATATACTTATTTGCCACATCTTTTTTCTACACCGAGATCTTTCTAACATACATTAATCCAATATAGAGGAAGCCCCATTAGAGCAGTTACAATCAAGCGCTTCGTGATACCATTTCAATGGTTTTTTTTTTTATAATTTATAGGAACACCATCCTCTCCCCTTTTAAATATTTCTCCCCCTATATAATAAAATGTTTTACCATACTGATCATCACATCAACATGAAATAACTAAGCGTGTTAATTTATTATGGTCTTTCTTTTTACACCTTGTCTGAAAGAACAAAGCTTGCTGATATGATAATTAGAATCTCTGTTTTATCATCTAATATGACCGATCGTCTATGCAATTTTCTTGCTTCTTCATAATATTGATCTACGCCTATACCATCTTCATAAAAAAATTCCTACTAAAGTACCGCTTTGAATTTCAGTAGCCTTTTTTGCCCATTACATAGCTTTTTTTTTTTTTACCTTCCTTGGGAACGTTATTCTCACTACGAGCATTAGGTTGTTGCTAAATATAATCGGGCTGTAGTAATACTACTTAATTTCATGTTGGTTAACTGATTTCCAAAAGATTATACTTCTCTCTAGCCATTCCGAATTATCTCACAATCAATCATATATAAGCACTGTACAAACTTAACCGGCAAAATAATTGGATTACTGCAACTTGTGAATTCAAGTTGGTAACTCAATCTCCGGAGTGAAATTCATCATCTTGAACTCTTTATTTCCAAATATAGATAAAGTGGTGGGTAAATCGACTAGTAGATGTATACTCTCATTTTTCTCAATCTTGGTTACTTTTTTTTTTTCAAATAATCGGTTGCTTTTTCATAAAGTCTTTTTGATTAATACACCAAGTGTATTACACAGAACCTAAGCTTATACATTATCATCTATTCATTCATTATCAGCAACAAGAAGTATTCGTCAATGTTGAGCAAAAGTATTATCCTAGCGGTATACCAATCGTCTCCTACTTCAAATATATCTTTTAAGAGATACTATGAGTGCCACAGAATTATTTCAGTTTGATGCAATCTTTTGAAGCAAGTCGACAGCCTTTTTTTTTTGGATCTCGTTTATTCATTCAAACCAGAACCAGTAAAATAAACAATAACCGTAAAGGGTGATGCATACTCATTTTCATAATTTGACGCCTTTTCAAAATGTTTCAAAGCACCTTGATATATAGTTATTTCTGTTTATTTCTTTGTATCCCATTATAAACATCACAGTCACCAGGATCCCGAAAATCTAAAAAAAAAAAAAAAAAAAAAAAAAAAAAAAAAAAAAAAAAAAAAAAAAAAAAAAAAGTGATAAAGATGGTTTGTTAATTCGATATAAACTAAACCTACATTTAGTTTTGTATATTATTTCCATTATTAAAAACAGTAAGAAAAAAAAAAGGGTGTGTGTGTGCGCATGAAAAAAAAAACAATTATGAATAGCCAAAAAATCTATTAACTTTTTTATATTGCACATTATTGATATCATACATTTTAAATTTATTTATCATTGATAAATATTTGCGCTTACGAAAAAAAAAACCCCTATGTAATGTTTATTATTTTATGAACACGCCATAAATAAGATATATGCTATAATTTCCTTCTTGCATCATGTTTGCTCTCAGATGTATGTCCGAATAACCCAAATGCTTTGTTGAACCATTCATATGCTTTTGCCATATCTTTTTCCACACCAAGACCTTTATCATACATTAATCCAATAGCGGAAGCCCCATTAACACAGTTACGGTCAAACGCTTTCTGATAACATTCGAATGCCTTTTTATAATTTATAGGAACACTATCCTCTCCCCTTTCAAATATTTCTCCCATATAATAAAATGCCTCGCCATACTGATCATCATGATTAACCATCAACATGAAATAACCAAGCGCTAATCTATGGTCTTTCTTTACGCCTTGTCCGAAAAAATACAGCTTACCGATATAAAAAAGTGATAAGGTATCTTCTTTTAATATCTGCGATTGCTTGTGCCATTTCATCGCTTCTTCATAATTTTGCTTTACGCCTATTCCTTCTTCATAAAACAGTGCTACCAAAGTAAATGCATATGAATTTCGACATTTAGCAGCTTTTTTTGCCCAAAACATAGCTTTTTTGCCGCTTTTGGGAACATTATTATCACCCGAAGCATGAATTTGTGCCAAACATAATTGAGCTGAAGTAACGCTATCTGCTTTCAAATTGGTCAAGTGACTCCAAAAAAACACATATTTGATCTCTAGTTGCTCTGATTTATTAGGTTCATTTGGAGCACACATAAATTTAACTGGTGAGAGTATTTCACATTCAAATGTTGTTTTTGCGGCTGCAACAATCTCTGGGTTGACGTGATTAGTAAAATTCATCTCGAAATCTTTATTTCCAAACAGATAGAGGACTGGGTCATCGATCAATGTAGTGTCTTTTTTCTTAATTTTGGCGACTTTTTCGAAATACGTAACCGCTTTCTTATGGTCTTCTGGAATCGACCCGCTCCACCAATACGCACGACCCAATTGAAAGTTAGCATCTTCCCATCCATTATCAGCAGCAAGTGTTAGCCAGTGTAATCCAGTAGTAGGGTCGGGTAGTACACCTTCATCTCCTTGAAAAAATATATCGCCCAAGAGATACTGTGCTATAGAATTTCTCCAATTTGATGCAACCTTTTGAAATAAAGTAATGGCCTTCTTTGGATATCGTTTGTTCAACCCAAACCCGGTAAAATAAAGAATAGCCAGAAAGAGTGTTGCATACTCATTTTGATAACTTGATGCTTTTTCAAAGTATTTCAAAGCTCCCCGATAGTTATTCTTGTTTATTTCTTGAATCCCGTTAAATAAATCACGGTCACCAGGATCTGGAAAGTCTGTATTATATAATGAAAAAAAGAAAAAGAAAGTTCAAGGTGAGGCTTTAGATTTAATCGAGTTTACTTTACCTTTGATTTTATATATAATTTCCATTTTCTTGACTGTGAGTAATAAAAAAAAGTACGGAATAAAAGAAGATATGAAAAAAAAAAAGCACAAATGTAAATTAATATGTCAATTAAAAGCGTCATTCTAACATTTTTTATTTATTTCACATGATGTAATCAAATTAGTTATAGTGTGCAATTAAAAATAAATCGCGAGCTGGTGAGAGGAAATATACGTCTTATATTACATGTAGTATGAATATTAATACATAAATATTTATATCTTTTTTTTTTTTTTTTTTTTTTTTTTTTTTTTTTTTTTTTTTTTAAGGGCATGAACATTGGCCACCTGGTTTTAAGTAAATAACAAAATATGTGTCGTGGCTACAATACGTAATTTCCAAAAGAATAAATTACAGTTTTAACATTTATAAAACCTCAAATTTTCCAATAAATTCAATTTTCTTTTATAGCAGACGAGGAAGAAGATTTTATGATCTTTTTCAGATTATTTTAATGATCAACAACTACCTTTTTTTGGATTGCGATCGAGAACGCTCCTATCAGCCGGAAGAGAAAACGTATAGTTGAAACTTTTCGAGACAGATGTGAAGAAATATAGGCTCACTAAATTGGAGAATATTTCTTGCGAAAAAAAAAAAAATGGTAGAAATAACAGTAGATTATAAAAATATATTTAGAGTTCCTTTCGGGGTAGGTTTTATTATAAAATAAAGATTAAAGTAATTCTATGTTGTCTAAATAATGTATCCGCTGTTTATACTAATAATGTCGATCGATAGTTTAGGCTTTTATATATATATATATATATATATATATATATATATTATAGTTATTATACCATTCATTCAATTGATATGATTAAAGGATGTGTATTTTTAAAGGTGGTTTATGTTTATCCATATTTGAATATAATATCCAAGCGAATCATACATGCTTGTCAGGATTTATTTATTTATCCATTATTGTAAATTTACGATAGTTTATTTAAGCATGCTCAATTTCATTGGCTATGATTTAGATTTACCATATTCACTATTGTGGATTCACCGCAACAGAGAAGAAGATATTCCGTTAGACAAAGACTACTTCATGGAGGAAGATAAAACATACCCAGATGATGCTGAACATACCCGTCGAAGATTTAAAATGAGCCGTACACTTTTCAATCGTACCCAAGCCGACGTTGTAAAGTATAATAATTACTTTGTGAGCAAAAAGTACGATGCAGTAAGACGATTAGGTTTTTCATTGCTGTATTACAAGATGGGGAAGGGGAAGAAGCCCGTGATTACTTTAGAAGCTGCACTTCTTCATATGACCTATGAATTTGACATGCTTTTTCCACCAGTGTCCCTGGGCCGTTGAACGAAGATCAATGTTCTTGATCAGTCCAATGTTGTCAGCGATATAATTGATTAAAGCGGCCCCCAAAGTTAGTAGCTTCACACTATATATAGGAACCGACAGTACAAAAGGAAGGGGTTATTAGTTAACAGACGGCGGTACTTTACCCTTCATGCGATATTTTTGTAAGAAGCTTAGTAGATGACCCAGTTACAAACAACCGAAGAGTATGTATACAATAATTTAAGGCGCTTTCATACATATCATTTTAAATTAATTTATATTTGTGAATGTTTAGTATTTCACTCAAGAGCATGATGCTGCACGAAAGGATGTCGAAAAAAAAACTTTCGACGTTTTGCAATCTCATTTTGCTATTGCTGCCGGGCCTGCTATAGACTATGTAAAAAAAAAAGGGGGGGGGGAAGAAAACTTGAACAACATGATGATTACTTGCATGATCCTTCACAATATGATTATTGAAGACGGTAGAACGAGAGGAGAAATGGAACAGGTTTGTCAAGTCGATTCTTCCTTAGAATTTAGGCGATTCAAATATCATATCGACATGCCAAAAGTGTTTTTACATAGAACCTTGACTCAAAAGCAATTGGATATTCCCAACAGCGAAAACGATTCTGCACTTTTGTATAGACATTTAAGTGAACATTTGTGGGATATATATATGGAAACTGAATAATTTCTGACGGTAGATTTGATGAAAAAAAGAAAACTGGTAAAGCTTCAACCATTATTTTTTTTTTTAAAAAAAAAAAAAGAATAAACGTTTACATATCATTATTTGAGTAAGGAAGCACAAATAAATCCTTCTGATAGATATGTGAAAAAAAAGAGAGAGAGAGAGAGAGAGAGAGAGAGAGAGAGAGAGAGAGAGAGAGAGAGAGAGAGAAAAAGTACAATGAGGCACGAAAAGTTTTACATGTTAAAACTCCGGATTGAAGGGTTTCATGCAACATGTTGATGTTTAAACCTTTGTAGCTCTATATTCTTCTTTATAATTTTTATTTTTATTTTATAAATGCCTCGCTTAACAACTGAAAAGAAAGCTATGATTGTTGAACGCGCTAGAGGAAACGTGACACAGGAGGAAGTCGCAAACGATTTCGGTGTTGATCCTTCTACTGTCAGTAGACTTATCAAAGGATTTGAGGAAAGAGGAACAGTAGAAAGTAAGAAGAGTTCCGGAAGACCTAAGAGCTTGACAGATAGTGACAGACGCTTCTTAAGAAGACACGTGAAAAGAAACAGAAGCGCAACTCAAGACTCTATTATTAAGGAAATGCCTTTTAAAATGAGCAAATGGTTACTTCGACATGAGCTTAAGGCAATGAACATTAGAAAAAGAATGAGAACAAAAAAGCCATATCTTGAGAATAGGCATATTAAAGAGAGATTGAAGTTTGCTAAAGAGCACAAAAACTGGACTTTGGAGCAGTGGAGGGACATTATTTGGACTGATGAATCAAGCATCGAAATCGGTCGCGATATTGATCTGAAGAAAGTATGGAGGGAGCCTAAGGAGAAGTTTTTGAAGGAGTGTTTGATGCCTTCTTTTATGAGTGGAAGAACCAAAATAATGGTTTGGGGCGCCATTCGTGGTAGTGAGAAGTCTCGTTTGGTAGTTCTACCTAAAGGAAGGATCAGAAGCAGAGAATATGTTGACTTTGTATGCAAACCTGTCTTACTAGGTTTTTACAATAGTAAACCAGGTGCCATACTTATGGAAGATAACGCTCCTATTCATACCAGTCGTGAGACAAATAAGTGGAGAGATGAAGCTGCTGTAAAGAAAATGAAATGGCCAGCAAGATCTCCGGATTTGAATCCAATTGAAAACATGTGGAATATACTGAAAAGGAAGTTTCATAGAGAATGGTACAATCATAGGTCTCATCGTTCGACACAAGTAATGATTGAGTATGCCTGGAGAAGTATATCTGTTGAATACGTCAATAAACTCATTGATAGTATGCCATCCGCATGCAACAAGTGATTGATGCAAAGGGAGGCCCTATTAAATATTGATGTAAAATAACCAAAATAATTTTTTTTAATTTTTTTCTTTTGGTGCGTTGACTATAAAATATGTCTATTTAATTATTTATGCAATGATAAGCTAAGTAGCTATGACTGTAAAGTATGAAAAGACTTCGAAAGTTTTTTTTTTTGATCTAGACAAGCATATCGGAGTTTTAACATGTAAAACTTTTCGTGCCTCATTGTATATGGTATAACTTTAATTAAGAATCCTACATGTAAAATAAATGGTAAATGAAAAATTCCATCAATTCGTAAAATGTATGTACATGAGTATTAGAGAGGTTCTACTTCCGGGGAAAAAAAAAAACGAACTTCCATTGAGTTTGTACCACGTAGATCCGCTAAAAAAATTATGTGTTTGTAGGACAAAAGAAAGAAAAAAGCACATGAAAGAAATGATGTAAAAAAACCAATCAGGCACCGAGATCACTGTGTACGACTTCAATCGCCACACACAATACACAGTGCATGAATTTTTTTATTTCTCAAGTCTCGCGGTTTCTTCCTTGCCAACAAAATAAATAAATATAAAATAGAGTCTCCGTCTTATCTTTGTCATCTTTTTTTTTTTTTTTCAATATTTTAATCGAAGCTTTCATTATTTATTCTCTCTTTACTCACTCACTCTCTCCGGCAATTCTTTTTTGTTTTCTCGGCAGTGGTATATTGTACATCTCGCTTTTTTTTTTAAAAAAAAAATACACCAGACGGCAAAAAGAATAGCAATGTTTTACAAGATTTAAATTGAAAGAGAGTTTTGTTTTATTTTTAAAGTATATTTATTTGAATACTATTGTACTAAAAGAAAAAAAATCCCAGAAAAAAAGGAAAAAAAAAAAGGAAAAAAAAAAACTTTATATATAATCCAGAAAATATATACATGTAACAAAAAAGTATACTTTAAATAATAATATGTAAAAAAAAAAAAAAAAAAAAAAAAAAAAAAACCACTTTTTTCTCTCACACACTCTACACACGGAGAATTTAAGGTTTCTCTTATCAAAAAATGGTTATCAGTAAATATAATAGCAATGAGATTGTCGAACACTCTTTAAATTTGACTGAGTTAAAATGACAAAAGAGGAGAGGTATATTAAATATAGACACTAGTTAACAACTCTTTTTCATTCTTATCTAAAGAATGTATCATCACAAATGAAAAGGCTTATTATAACATAAGCAAGAATAATAAAGTTTCATGGTATTACAAGTAAATGCTTTAATTGGCATATTTTTGATAAGATACATCGAAGCAAATGTCTGAGTTTATTTGTAGTTTTGAACGTTCATATGTTCGTGTGTGCTTTGTGTCTAATTCACAAGTATGATTGGACGATTATTTCAGTTTCACAATTCAATTTTAAGGCACAATAAAAAAAAAAAAATAGATTTTTCAAAAAAGAGCCGGGAATAAACTTTCCCTGATTAAAGTATCCAATAAGAATCATGGTCATATAATCCGAGCAATGGAAGGAGTTGGTACACCCCTCCTCAGTCTCAAAATATAGCTTTTTTCATTCATCATAAATATTATTATAAAAATACGCTAAAGTAATGTTTATATATAAACAAATGACGGCAATGCATGTACGACCCTTTTGCTTGATGAAATGATGTATTGCAACTAACGTAATAATATAAAGAATAAAGAAGTGCGTTTTGTACATAATCGGATCTGTTTTTTTTATTGTCAGGTACATATTGATCTAAGGTTTAATGTTTACTTAAAAAAGCGAAGAGACAACTGTAGAAGATTCTATTAACTAGTCATTCGATAATATGTAAATAAAAAAGACACTTTGTGATGAGAGCGTCACCAATTTCAAATGCTTCAAAAAAAAGAGAGAAAGGTAATTTTTTGTATTACAAAAATTATATATATATATACACATTTAGTATAGATAAGATTAAACCTTTATGTTATATGACGTACAAATAAAAAGTGTATTTAACTTTTTGTTATAACTGAAAACGGGAAAATTATAAGCGCATATTAATTATTTACAGGATTTCCGACCTTATCCGAATAGATTTTGTGTAAGAAAGTGTTGAAAATAAACAAAAAGCAGGGACGAAAAAGAGTAAGAGAGATAAGCTAAATACGGTGCAACAATCAACAAAAAAGATTGATAGAGATTGAATGGATTTATATGATTGGATAAATTCATCTAGTCTCTTACTTTAAAAGGCAAGTGTTACGTAAAATTACCAAGGGGAGCATGATAGAGAATTAAATAGACTGTCATGCTAAATTAAATAGATTGAAGCTAAAATAAAGATAAAAGAATAACATACGTTTGAATTTATAAGAGTAAAAAAAAAAAAAGAATGATAAAGTGATAGGTATATATAAGAGTAAATATAAATCATTCATGTGTTGAACCACTAATTCAATTATTATATACAACACTCTCTCACCCGTTATCTTATCAAAAAACAACAATTTATAAACCGGGTTGATTTTTTTTTTTTACAGCTAAAGATCTTGTGTTTCCATTCTATTATCCATCAAATAGAGTAAGCTTTTTTAACATCTACTAAATATTATCATTTTTAGTTGATAAATACAATCGTTGCTTCTAGAATCGTTTTAAGAAAAATGACACTCTAAAAATAAAACAATTGAAAAAGATAGAGTCTCCTTTACATGTATGACGAAGTGTACATTCAAAACAATAAACATCTATAAAAAAAAAAAAAAAATCTTTCATTCCATATGCTAAAATGTTATATGGCATGTGACCTTTTTGAACTTTCCAATTTTAGTGTACCCACCCTTTTTTTTTGTAACACTACACGATAATCATTGGTCCTCTGTGCACAAAGATAAGAAGGTTGTTGATTATGAAACCTATAATTTTCTACCATCTAAAAAAAAAAAAAATTATATAAATGCACTGGCAATTTATAACCAAAATTTCAAGTTTTTTTTTTTTCTCTTTTTCTCTTCTTTTTGATTACTTGAAAAAAAAAGCTTCCTTATATTTTTCTTTTTTTATATATATTTACCCCCCTTTTCTCAATATATATATATATATATAAAAAAAGAACTTTTTTTTTATTTTTATTATACATAGTTTTTCAAGAAGCAATATTTTTTTTTTTAAAAAAAAAGCAACAACCTATATACATACACAAACAACACTTCGTAAATAAATACTTATATAAATGTCTCCTATTGAAAACACTTCTTGGGCTGGAGCAATTCCACCCGCACAAGGGTTATATAACCCAGAACTTGAGAAAGATGCATGTGGTGTCGGATTCATGGTTCATGTCAAAGGTGTTCGTTCTCACAAGATCTTGTCTGAAGCCAGTAGCATTCTTTGTAACATGACACATCGTGGTGCCTCAGGTGCTGATATTCGAGATGGTGACGGTGCAGGTAAGAAACGGAGAGAGAGAGAGAAAAAGAGAGAGAGAGAGAGAGATGAAACTAATAGAATTTATCATTTTTTTTTTCTTTAAGGTGTCATGTCAGGTATTCCTCATCAATTTTTTGTAAATGAAACATCTCGTGAATTAGGTATCACATTACCAGAAGAAGGACAATATGCTGTTGGTAATTTATTCATGAAAGGTGATCTTGATTCTGTCACCGAAAGTAAAAAGGTATTTGAACAATTGGCTGAAGCACTTCATTTAAATGTACTTGGATGGCGTGACGTACCTGTCGATTCTACCATCATTGGTCCTGCTGCTAGATCCAAGGAACCTGCAATCGTTCAACCTTTTGTTGTCTTGGCAGATGATAAAGAATTTGATGAAGCTTACTTTGAGCGTCAACTTTATGTACTTCGTAAACATGCTACACATACTTTAACTATGAAGAAATGGTTTTATGTTTGTTCTCTTTCCAACAAGAATATCGTTTATAAAGGTCAATTAACTCCTAAACAAGTTTATCTTTATTTCCATGATTTGAATAATGTTCAATATACTACTCATTTCGCTCTTGTTCATTCTCGTTTCTCCACAAACACTTTTCCTTCTTGGGATCGTGCACAACCTATGCGTTGGTGTGCTCATAATGGTAAAGTAGTAAATGATAGTGTCACATTCGGTCTTTTAATCTAACTTTTTTTTTTTTTTTTTCACATGTTTTTAAAATAGGTGAAATTAATACTGTACGTGGTAATAAAAATTGGATGCGTTCTCGTGAAGGTGTCATGACTTCAGATAAGTTTGGTGATGAACTTGAACTTCTTTATCCAATTATTGAAGAAGGTGGTTCTGATTCTGCTGCATTCGATAACGTATTAGAACTTTTGGTCATCAATGGTGTCTTAACCTTACCTGAAGCCGTCATGATGATGATTCCTGAAGCCTGGCAAAACAATAAAGCCATGTCCCCCGAGATGAAATCATTCTATCAATGGGCTGCTTCTTTAATGGAACCTTGGGATGGTCCTGCTCTCTTCACTTTCTCTGATGGTAGATATTGTGGTGCTTCATTAGATCGTAACGGTCTTCGTCCCTGTCGTTACTATTTAACTTCGGATGATATCATGATCTGTGCCTCTGAAGTAGGTACTGTCTTTATTGATCCCGAAACCATTGTTGAAAAGGGTCGTCTTAAGCCAGGTCGTATGCTCTTGGTTGATACCAAAGAAGGTATCATTGTAGATGATAAGCAACTCAAGTTACAAACTGCTTCCAAACGTGATTTCACTCAATGGATCAAGGATCAAAACATTGTTTTACAAGATATTGTTGAAAAATCAAATCAAATTGAACCCTTTGTAGCTCGCTTGGATGATGCCTTAGTAAGCCAAGATCCTCGTCTCAAGGCATTTGGTTATACTCTTGAACAACTCAACTTGATCATGGTACCTATGGCTTCCACTGGTAAAGAACCTTTAGGTTCTATGGGTAACGATACCGCGCTTGCTTGTCTTGCAGAGCAACCTCGTATTATCTATGAATACTTCCGTGAACTCTTTGCTCAAGTCACAAATCCTCCTATTGATCCCATTCGTGAAGAAATCGTCATGTCTCTTCAATGTTATGTAGGTCCTGAAGGTAACATTCTTGAAATCGATGAAAAACAATGTAACAAGATCGCTCTCTCTTCTCCCATCTTATCCATGCAAGAATTGGATGCTATCAAAAACATGAATCAATTCTATCCTAGCTGGAAAGTAGCTACAATCGATATCACCTTTGCTAAATCAGAAGGTGTTCAAGGTTACGTAGGTACTTTAGAGCGTATCTGTAACGAGGTCTCTCAAGCGATTAAGGATGGATACAAGGTGGTTGTACTTTCAGATCGTGCCGTCAGCTCAGAACGTGTTGCTATTTCTTCATTGATTGCTGCAGGTGGTGTTCATCATTACTTGGTCCGTCACAAGGAGCGTAGTAGAGTTGCATTGATGGTCGAAACGGCTGAAGCTCGTGAAGTTCATCACTTCTGTGTTCTCTTAGGTTATGGTGTAGACGCTGTCTGTCCTTACCTTGCATTAGAAGCCATGATGAAACTTCATCGTGAACGTGCCGTACGTGAAGGTCTTACACCTGAAACCCTCATTTACAATTTCAAAAAGGGTATTGATAACGGTATTCAAAAGGTCATGTCCAAGATGGGTATCTCGACTTTAGCTTCTTATAAGGGTGCACAAATTTTTGAAGCCCTTGGTGTAGATGATAGTGTTATCTCTCGTTGTTTTTCTGGTACCGCTTCTCGTATTAAGGGTGTCACCTTTGATATCTTTGCATTGGATGCTTTAACTTTACATGAAGCTGGTTACCCAACCCGTAACGTAGTTCAACCTGCTGGTTTACCTGAATCGGGTGAATATCATTGGCGTGATGGAGGTGCTCCTCATATTGCTGAACCCACCGGTATTGCAAACTTACAAGAAGCCGTACGTGAAAAGAACCAATCTTCTTATGACGCTTATTCTCGTAACGCTTATGAGGCCATCAAGAAATGTACTCTTCGTGGTATGCTCGATTTCGATTATGAAAACTCCAAGGAAATTCCAATTGAACAAGTTGAATCTTGGAATGACATCGTCAAGCGATTTGTAACGGGTGCCATGTCTTATGGTTCTATCTCTATGGAAGCCCATTCTTCTTTAGCTATTGCCATGAATCAATTGGGTGGTAAATCCAATACAGGTGAAGGTGGTGAAAAGCCTGAACGTTCTCTTCCATTAGATAATGGTGATTCCATGCGTTCCGCTATTAAACAAGTGGCTTCAGGTCGTTTTGGTGTTACCAGTTTCTATCTCTCAGATGCAGAAGAATTACAAATCAAGATGGCTCAAGGTGCAAAGCCTGGTGAAGGTGGTGAATTAGATGGTACAAAGGTATCTGAAGAAATTGCTTCTACTCGTAAAACAACCCCTGGTATCGGTCTTATCTCTCCTCCTCCTCATCACGATATTTACTCTATTGAAGATTTAAAGCAATTGATCTATGATCTTAAGTGTGCTAACCCACGTTCTCGTGTCTCTGTCAAGCTTGTATCTGAAGTAGGTGTAGGTATTGTAGCTGCAGGTGTTGCTAAAGCAAGAGCTGATCATATCTTGATCTCAGGTCATGATGGTGGTACGGGTGCTTCTCGTTGGACTGGTATCAAGTACGCTGGTCTTCCTTGGGAATTAGGTTTAGCTGAAACACATCAAACTCTCGTCTTGAACGATTTACGTGGTCGTGTGATTGTTCAAACCGATGGTCAAATCAAGACAGGTCGTGATATTGCTATTGCCTGTTTATTGGGTGCTGAAGAATGGGGTTTTGCTACCACTCCTTTAATCGCTCTTGGTTGTACCATGATGAGAAAATGTCATTTAAATACTTGTCCTGTCGGTATCGCTACTCAAGATCCGGAATTACGTAAAAAATTCGAAGGTTCTCCTGAACATGTTGTCAATTTCTTTTACTACCTTGCTGAAGAATTACGTGGTTATATGGCCAAGTTAGGCTTCCGTACTATCAATGAAATGGTAGGTCATGCTGAAAAGCTCAAGGTCAATGACTCTCTTCGTACCTTCAAGACTGCCAACCTTGATTTATCTCCTATCTTGACACCCGCTTCTTCTCTTCGTCCTAACGTATCGAACGTATGTGTCACCAAGCAAAAGCATAACTTACATGTTCGTCTTGATAACTACCTTATTGAAGAAGCTGAATCTGCTCTTTCCAACAAAGAAAAGGTTTATATTGAAGCTGACGTGGTCAATACCGATCGTGCGTTAGGTACCACACTTTCTTATCATGTCTCTAAACGTCACGGAGAAGCTGGTCTTCCTGCTGACACTATTCATATCAAATTGAAGGGTTCTGCCGGTCAATCCCTTGGTGCTTTCTTGGCTCCTGGTGTCTTTGTTGAATTAGAAGGTGATTCCAACGATTATGTTGGTAAGGGTCTTTCTGGTGGTCAAATCGCTATTTATCCACCCAAGAGCTCTGTCTTCAAGTCCGAAGAGAATGTGATTGTAGGTAACGTTTGTTTGTACGGTGCCACAAGTGGTAAGGCCTTCTTCCGTGGTATTGCCGCTGAACGTTTCTGTGTACGTAACTCAGGTGCCTATGCTGTCTGTGAAGGTGTGGGAGATCACGGTTGTGAGTACATGACGGGTGGTCGTGTTGTTATCTTGGGTACAACCGGTCGTAATTTCGCTGCTGGTATGTCCGGTGGTATCACTTACGTTCTTGATATCGAAGGTAACTTTAAGGAGAATGTCAATATGGAATTAGTTCAACTTGAAACTGTCAATGATGAAGAACGTATTGCTGAATTACGTGACTTGATTGAAGATCATCGTCATTACACTGGCTCTGAAATCGCTGATCGTGTTCTCAAGAACTTTAACGAGTATTTACCTAAATTTGTTATGGTCATGCCTATTGAATACAATGCTCTTTTACAAAGAGAACGTGCTGCTAAACTTGCTGCTATCACTCCTGTTGAAAAGAAATGTACCAAGGTACATAAGAAGGTGGAACCTCAACTTGAAGATCTTGAAGATAGTGTACTTGATGAAGAAGCTATTTTGGCTAGACGTGCTAAATTGGATAAAGTGCGTGGTTTCATGAAGTATAAGAGAAAGACAGATAGTTATCGTAACAACAAGAAGCGTGTAGGAGATTGGGATGAAATCAATAACCGTTTAACTCGTACTGAACTTCATGAACAAGCTGCTCGTTGTATGGATTGTGGTGTTCCCTTCTGTCAATCTGATACTGGTTGTCCCATTGGTAACATTATTCCCAAGTGGAATGAACTTGTCTATAAGGATAACTGGAAGGAAGCGCTTGATCGTCTTATGATGACTAACAATTTCCCTGAATTCACTGGTCGTGTTTGTCCTGCTGTAAGTTTTTATAGATTTAATTACATTGATAAACATAAACTAATTCATTTTTTTTTATATGTATAGCCTTGTGAAGGTGCTTGTGTTCTTGGTATCTCTGAACCTCCCGTCTCTATCAAGAGTATTGAATGTGCAGTCATTGACCGTGGTTTTGACGAAGGCTGGATTGTACCTAACGTACCTGTCAACCGTACCGGTAAGAAGGTAGCCATTATTGGTTCTGGTCCTGCCGGTTTAGCTGCTGCCGATCAATTGAACAAAGCAGGTCATTTAGTTACTGTCTATGACCGTAATGACCGTATTGGTGGACTCTTAATGTACGGTATTCCCAACATGAAACTTGACAAGAAGATCGTTCAACGTCGTGTAGATCTCTTAGCTGCAGAAGGAATCACATTTGTTTCTAATGCCAATGTAGGTGTTGATATTGACGCCAACAGTATCCGCGAAGAAAACGATGCCTTGATTGTCGCTACTGGTGCAACCTGGCCTAGAGATCTCAAGATCCCTGGTCGTGAATCCAATGGTATTCATTTCGCTATGGAGTTCCTTCAAGCAAACACAAAGAGTTTACTTGATTCTGAACTTAAGGATGGTCAATACTTATCTGCCAAGGATAAACATGTGGTCGTGATTGGTGGTGGTGATACCGGTAATGATTGTATTGGTACATCTCTTCGTCATGGTTGTAAGTCCGTTGTTAACTTTGAGTTGCTTCCTCAACCTCCTGCTAGCCGTGATAAGCACACAAATGCTTGGCCTAAATTCCCTATGGTCTTCAAGGTAGATTATGGTCACTCTGAAGTTCAAGCTCAATTCGGTAAGGATCCTCGTGAGTACTGTGTACTCTCAAAGGAATTCATCATTCAGGATGGCGCTGTTAAGGGTATCAAGACTGTACGTGTTGAATGGACTAAGGATGATACAGGTCGTTGGGTTATGAAGGAAATTGAAGGTTCTGAACAAACTTTTGAAGCTGATCTTGTCTTATTAAGTATGGGTTTCTTGGGTCCTCAAACTGAAATTATCAAACAATTATCAATTAAACAAGATGGTCGTTCCAACATTGAAACTCCCAAGGGTAAATACGCTACCTCCGTTGAAGGCGTTTATGCTGCTGGTGATTGTCGCCGTGGTCAATCTTTGATTGTCTGGGGTATCAATGAAGGTCGTATGTGTGCTCGTGAAGTAGATCACAAGTTAATGGGTAATACTTATTTACCTGTTACTGGTGGTATTCAACAACGTATCCTTCCTGACGTTTCTCTTTAATTTCAAAAAAAAAAAAAAAACTTGTACAGCATTTATCATTTGATTTGATTTTATTCTCTTTTTTTTGCTCTTTTTTCATTTATGTATGGGGGTACATGATAAAAAAAAAAAGGGCAATCAAAGTTTATATATATATATTTTTTTTTTTCCTCTCTTCTTTTCAAACTTTTAAATAATTAGACTCTTCCTCTCTCGATGTATTAATATTCAATAAAAAAAAATTATAATTTTTAAATTCATTTACTTTTTAGTTTTAGTTATTTGAAACAATTATTATTAGACAGTGTGCGATCTTGGTAATTACAAAAGAATTCATTCTATTAGTTATAGTCTTTTCTATACATTCTGGAAATATCATCGGTATACTGTAACATAAAATTAATGAGGGGCCTTGGAACGACCTAATTTTCAGATGTGCTTTTTTTTTTCTTTTATAATTTTATACATATTCAAGTGGTTGCGAAGATATTATGCATAAGTCAGTAACATTACTTGCTATTACTATAGAGTAGTTACTAGATTACGTTTTTTTTTTTTTTAATACTTGGATGAAATATAGTTGTAATGCAACAATTTATATCTCTCTCCTTCCTTCGTCTCTCTGAAAGAAAAAACTACCGTCCCCGAGAAATATCTTATCACATATATAAGTCCCTCCCTTCTACCAATTGAATCCGAGTTGAATCATAATGATGATCCTTTTTATCCATTATGTCCATACACACCTATAACCTTTCCTATCATAAAACGCGTTGAGCCCCCAACCCCACCCACCTTTCCCCCCCTATTGACCCATGAGCCTACACAACACATATAACCCCCCAAACAAAAACAAAAATAAAAAATAAACAAGCAAATGTGATTGAAAACAAAAAAAAAAAGAGATAATTATATATTTTCTACAATTATATAAATCAGTATATAAAAGGATAAACAGTTTACTCCTTTCTGGGCTTCTTGGACTTTCTGACACCACGGAACTTCTTCTCACGGTTCTTCTTTTCCTTACGTTGCTTACGACCACCCTTGGGGGCTTCAGCAAGACCAATACGGACAAGACGATGCTTGGGCTCGAACTTCTTGAGAGCTTCAACAGTATCGTAGATCAAGGCGAAACCAGTGGTCTTTCCACCACCGAAATGGGTCTTGAAACCGAAGACAGAGACAACTTCCTTATCGGACTTGTACATCTTACCAATCTTGGTACGGAGTTCGTCCTTGGAGACGTTGGCGAGTCCAGGATGAATGACATCGACGACCATTTGCTTACGTTGGAGCAAACGGTTAGTAAGGAACTTGCGAGTTCTAATAGTGACAGCGGCGTCGGTCTATGGGTAGAATAAAAGTGTTAACTTTTTGGTTTTTTCTTTTTTTTTTTTTTTTTTTTGGTTCCTTATACATTCATTTAATTTGAATGAGAGAATAGAATGTTGAAGTGGTTTTTTTTTTTAAAAAAAAAAAAAAAATTAAGGTGGATGTATGTATGTTTCGACTGATTTTAATAGTTTCCATTGTATCTTTTTCTCTATTCAAATTAAATGGATGCATGTTGTCTTTCTACCATACCATTTTGATTTATTCGAAAGAAGGCTTCCTTGGATTATGCACCTTTGAAATTAATATCCATCTCACTCGCCCGAACTCTTTTCCCTTCCCTCACACGCACACACCACCTGAACAATCTTTTATTTTCTTAATACTATTCACCCGGACAAATATTTATAATCCGGCCCGCTTCCATCTTATATACACCCCACGCACAAAACACATATATCCGGCATTTAAAAAAAAAAAAAAAGACTTTCCATTCCTTCTCATGACACTTTTTTTTTGAAAATACATACAATTGAATTATAATTTATATAATTCAAAATTTCTATTTTTATTGTTTACAGTTATTATAATATTATTTAAATTAATCCCTTGGCAACAGCAATTTCAGCATTAAGAACAGAAGAACCAGCAGCACCAAGAACAGTATTATGAACCAAAAGAACAAACTTGATATGTAAAACAGGACACTTTCTAACACGACCTACAGTGACTGCTTGACCCTTCAAATTCTCGCGATCAAGACGAGGTTGAGGTCTATCTGCATCATAAGTAACTACAATAGGCTTTTGAGGAGCAGAATGACAACCCAATTTCTCTGCATCAGAGGTATATGCCTCAAGGACCTTATATACTTCCTCCACACTAGGTGGTGCTCCATTTGCAAACTTGACAGAGACAGTCTCAAGATGACCATCCAATACAGGTACACGAGTACATGTAGCAGAAACAATTGTATCCTCAAGATGATTTAATTCCTTTTTATCACTGGAAATACCACCCAAAATCTTGGCTACTTCCCATTCCATCTTCTCTTCTTCTCCACCAATATGTGGTACTACATTATCAAGAATATCTAAACTAGGGACACCAGGGTATCCTGCACCTGAAATAGCTTGTTGTGTATTCACAAGGATATGGCTCATGGGTCCAAAGGCGTCTTGTAATGCCTTTAATGGTACAACTAATCCAGTAGTAGAACAATTGGCATTGGTGATCAAGAAACCCTTGTTGAGTTTATTGAGTGTACGTTGATGAGCAATTAAATCGAAATGATCTGAGTTTACTGTAGGTACAATCAAAGGAACACTGGGATCACGACGATAGTTCTTTGCATTAGAAAATACAGCGATATCATTCTTTAACATGGCCATTTCTGTTATAGAAATTAGTTATTATTTCTTCCTCAGTTTTTTTTTCATTGTAAATCTTACCAATATCACCAGCAATATCAGCATCAAGTCCAGAGAAAACAACATCACAATCCTTGAAAAGATTAGCATCACATGCAGTGACGACCAACTTGGCAACATTTTCGGGAATAGGACGAGATTGTTTCCAACGTACTGCATCTTTATATTTCTTACCAGCTGAACGAGGTGAAGCTCCAAGTGCATGGATAGTAAAGATAGGATGTTCGGCTAATAAAAGAATAAATCGTTGACCCACAGTACCGGTTGCACCAAGGATACCAACTCTCTTTGTAACTACTGCTGCCATATTAATGTTTCTTTTTTTAAAAAAAAAAAAAATGAGTAAAGAAAAGAAGGAACTGTTCTGTTATCTGAAGCATCTACTAAATAATCGCTGGAAAAAAAAAAATCGGTTACTTTTTATTGGCTATTTGTGACTCATTATTATAACTTTTTTTTTTTTTTTTTTTTTTTTGACATGAATAGGTGGTGTGTGGAATGTTTTTTAAGAGTTTTTTTTTTTTTTCAACACTTGAACTTTTTGATGGTTGAAGCAATAAAAGCAAATATTCCATCATCGTATACAAAATTCAACTCGTCTTTTTAAGCCAAAGTATTATTTGTTTAAACATGTTTTTTTTTTATCAGATTGTTGAGCTCACAAATCATAACATTTTCGTTGATCCGTTGCTGCCGGGCTCAATTTGATCCCAGCTAGTTACCCAATTGTTGTTTCAATTGGATGTAGTAGAGTGTAGATTGGTCTGCCTAAAGGACTTAAAATAAAACCGGATCCTCGGATCCCATACAAAAAAAAAAAAAAAAAGATTGGTCTGCCTTTCCCGTGAAAAATATATCAGTATATCATAAGAACGACCAATAATTTTATTATAGCCAAATATTTCATTGTCTACACTAATAATAACAACAACGAAAGTGTTTATGAGAAAGGAATATAAATTTATTTTTTCAATCATTCCTCCTCTTTTTCAATTATTTATTAAGACCACAAAATCTCACTGTAAGGCTTTTCATGGCCTCTTTACATTAGTTAATAATACTTGATCCCTCTTTCTCACTCTTGGAATGATGACTTTAAATCGAAAATAACCTTAAATAATTACACATTTAAAAGCGGGTATGGTACCTAGATATATAATCCAACACTTGGTAAATCATTATATTTCCATTATAATAATGTATTACACTAAATTAACACAAAGTTATAGTAGCTGGATGTATATACTACAAACAATTATCTTTGAAATCATATCTAAAAAAAAACAAAAAAAAAAAAACTGCCCAATATCAAGTTTTCATGCTTTTTTTTTTTTTTTTTTGAAACATGTATATACTTTTTCCCCTTTACTTAATATTTTCAATTAAAAATAAAATATGAATCTTCCTTAACCTCTATCTTTGATTTACGTATGTTATCCCTATACAAGAGATTACTTTCAAGAAAAATAAATAACTTTTTGATAATATAGTTACCTGTATAATACATGGTGTCAGTGGAAGTAAGTCGTTGTCAGTAGTAAACGCTCTTTTCTGTACAGAGTGTATGTACTGGATAGAGAAGATATTCAGTTTGATCCCGTTAGCGGTGAGGTGGTTGTCAGCGAGCGAAGCTTTTATATTTCCTTCTTATTTTAAAACATAATGCATAATAACTTGAATAAACCGTCACTGTTAAGTTGTTTGTTTTTGACAACTCTATTTTTTTTTTTTTTTTCGTTCTTTTCCTTTTCATTTATACTTTAGAATAGCATGCAGTCTATGGATTTAGCAACATTACGAAAAATAAATGCAGAAGAAGTACCTACACCGCCTCACCTAAGAGCGATTATACATAATAAACAGTCGAGTTGCCTTATTGGTTACCAAGGCCAAATTGCTAAACATATAACAGTAAACTTAGGAGTTAGGTTTCAAGTATACGAAACTGAGAGATCTAAATGGGGAAGACTTGTAAGTACTAGGGGTTACCCAGAAGCTCTTGGTAAAACTTGGTATTATTGCGCAAAACAACTCATTTCAAGTTTTAGGGAACACTTTGAACTAAAAAAGGTAACGAAAAATATATATATATATATATATGTCTGACCTGAATAACAAACGTTATGTACCCAGGGATTTGGAATAGACTTTGTATTTCCATCATTTTTAATTGATTTTTTTCTTTCTACTGGCGAGTTTGACTATATTACCAGGAACACCGCAATCTCTATTCTTGTGAAACATGATTGTTTGATGAGATCAACTGAACGGGTAGTTCGAATCTTGACTCGCAATAAAGACGAAGCCTCTTTAAATCAATTCAAAACCGCAGTTTATTTGTTAGCTTTAGCTGTACAAAAGAATATTACGCTTGCAATGTGTGCGCCTGGAAACGTTTTTTATAAGGAAGATCCAGAGGATCCTCTTTGGAAGTATTGTCATGTACGAGAGATAAATGATATCTTCTTTGACGGTTCTTCATCACAAAGAACAAATGATGATGAAAAAGTTCCTCATACTGTTTAAAAAAAAATCATTTCCATATTATCCAAACTTTATACCACTGATCCAGTTGCAGGTTTCTCTCTTTTTTTTTTTTATACATACACAATTACATTATTAAATATAAATAAATATATATATTCAAATACAAAATAATAATAATAATACAGCTTAAGAGAGTAAAGAAAATGCAACACTAGTTATAACTTGTCAAAGTAAAACGAAAATAGTCCAATCTCTCATAAGACCTACTCCTCAGTGAACTGTGACAGTTTTCATCTAAAAAAAGTTCCTTTAAGAAATTCAGTGTTGTGTTTGTTCTGTATAAGTATTCTTCCTCCTCTTGAAAAGGTTTTCTAATGTTCCTCGTTCCAAGAATCGTTTATTCAAACAATGTCACTTAACAGTATTCTAATGCGAGTCAAAATAGTCTTGTTGTTAAACTACACCTCTCCTATTACTTCGATCTTCGTTCTCGAGTGCTTATTATAACTTTTCTTCTTTCTTTTTCGCTGTCCAGAAGGCATACTGTTTATAACTCATCCCATTCATCTTGATTATAAATGCTGATTTTTTGGCTGTTTGTTGGGTGGATCATCATGGCATATCAAGTTATTAACTCATTCCTGCACACCGAAAAAAAAAAAGGGGTTCAATTTATAAATAGTGCTCTTATAAATGATAACTGTAATTTAAAAATAGCCATCAGATCAACTTCCCCTTCCAGAATATATAGGGTATATATATACTGCTACTTTAACTTTTTTCGTTTTGTTGTTTGTTTTGAAAAATGGCAATAGGGACTAAAAAAAATGTTCCATTATATAATATACAAGTAAAAAAAAAAAAAAAAAGAATACACAATTTAAAACGAAAGGGCCAATATTTAAATTTCTTTCTCTTTTCATATTAGTTGTAAAACAGCATATATTAGGTTCAAACTACGCATTTTACAAATGATGATTTAAAATATGTAGAAAAAGAAGCATGTGATAATGACTGTACTTCTTGTTTACATTATAAGTGACTTTAAATGATTTATGACTCGAGCATATATATATATAAAAGTTTTTTATTTATAATAATTCCATATAAAATAGATAAGATCTAAAATAATTATTTGTACACAATTGTAATATTAGGTTAAACGATTATCACGAAAAACACGAGCGTAAAATCTTGTTTATGATTATTTTGGAGCCAACCACACCAGAGTTTTTTTTTTTTTTTTTTTTTTTTTTTTTTTCAAACTTAAAAAAAATATACTTCCGTGTTTTGGTTTCAAAATAAGTTTTCCATGAACGTTTATTGGTTAAAGAAAGGGACTACTACCCCACATTTTTTTTTTCTTTTATCATTGCTGAGCGAAAAAAAAATCCTAATAAAAAACATTACACACACGCGACACACAGTGTTAGACCAAATCGAATTGTCCTACATTTTATCATTTGGTCCCAAAAAAAAAACATGACTTTATTTACTTTTTATCAAAAGTTACAACACTTTTAAAAAAACCTTTTTGCCTAAATGTTACTGCCTGTGGATTAGAACAGAACAGAACATTGTAGATTAAAATAGTACTGTATCACAAGAAACATATTTTTAAATAACGGTAAAAAAAAAAGACCGCAATTAAACAGTGAGAAAGAGAGAGAAAAAGAGAGAGAAACAAGATACTTTTTAGTTGTGACATGAATTGATAGATTTGTCATTGTTTCAAGGTAATGTAAGAGGGTTTTCTCCGTTATTATAAAATATAGATAAACTAGAAAAATAACTGTGTACCTATAGTTTTTTTTTTTAAGGTTTAGAGGTGTAGACATGTCTTTTTTTTTTTTCTGTTTCAAAAAAAGTAGGTAGTGCCAATTTAAATCTAAAATTGAAAGGATTTTATAAAATACTTTGTCTCTTCTTTGCATTTTATTGCTTCCACAGTAACCCAATTACGAGTCTTTCCACTCCCCCCCCCCCCCACAAATTAGAATAAATGAGAAAAGTTTTTCGGTATTAACCTAGTATGTAACTGAACCATATTTTTTTTTTTTGTCAAACCATAAATTTATTGCAGCACAAAAAGAGAGTGATTGAGTCTGTGCAGTAACCGCGGGGAGGGGGGGGGGAGGGAGACAAAAAAGTAAAAAAGTCTGGGTCTTATTTATAGCTTTGTGAGATGCTGCTATTTACTTCTATAATAAAAAACCTTCGTCATTTTTCTCTCTTTCTCTCTTTAAAGTACTCACTAGAGACAAAATAATCTGTTTGTAACTTTTTAGGCTTTTTTTTTTTACAAATGATCATTTAAGATCAAGATACGTTTTTTGTTCTAGATCTATATTAAACAAAAGGGAAAAGACCCCCCTTTTTTATTGTAATAATTCATTATCGGCTAAAAACAAACTGAGTTTATCTTTTTTTTTTTGTGTGTGTAACTACTGGCTTATTTGTTTAGGAACGAAAATTTTTTATAAAAAATGACGGTGAAATGTTCGGCAGACTTGTTATTGGATTAAATTATCTGTTTTGTAAAAAAAAAAGAAGGTTTTACAAAGTTGATCGGTTTTTGTATTTTTTTTTTTAACTTGTAAAATATGTGCGTGTGTGTATTGTGTGTGTGTGTGTGTGTGTGTGTGCCCTTCTTTTTATCTCCCCCAGGTTTTGATAGCTTACTGTACCCTTCTTGGCTGAAAAAAGGGTTATTTTCAGAAAAAAAAAAGGGGAAAAGGAAATACATTGACCGGGAATTTAAATTGTCATGTGTGTGTGTATATGTGTGTGAGAGAGAGAGTTATATTGTATTTAATAAAATAAAAAAAAAAGTAGGTTGATATTAGATTTAAATTAATAAGAAATTTTTTAACATTTTATAGAAAGGAATGAAAAAAAAAAAATGTAAAAGATATGTATGATGCGCTTTCAAAGTAAACAAGTTTTTATTGTTAAGTAGCATTTATAATTGATGAATTTCATCAGACGATAATAATTCATTTTGAAGTTGGTTGTACAGATTTTGTAGTGTCTTTTTTCGGACATCTTGTGTTCATTTTCCACATGGGAACAGGTGTAATGTAACTAAGATACTATTTTAGGAGTATGATCAACGCGTAAAAAAGCGAGAAAGAGATTTTAAATGAGTAAAATAAAACTTTACAATGTTATGTATATTAGAATGCTATATAGTTTTATTCAGGTCCAAAGATCAATCAAACTTGCATTTAATATATATATATAAACAATTGAAATCGAAAGAAAGATAAATCGGTCTGCTGCATCACATGAGCTATATATACGTAATAAAAACATGATTTTTATAATACAATTAGAGTCAAAATGAATCACTTTTATGAGTATGATTTCCCTTGTTCCTGAAAAAAAAAAAAAGATATACTAACAAAGTTTCTGTCTTGAAAGAATAGGCTTAAATAAAAAAAAAACATTCTTTCTCCGTTAAAGGGAGATTACATAAAAAAACTCTTTTCGGCCATTCACGGAAAAAGTTCGGAACACCAAACTATATTCGATTCTAAAAATTAAAAAAAGTATGAAATTATAAGTTCAAAACACATCGAATTTAGAGTTGATCTTTTTGTAAATTAACCTATTTTTATAATGTCAAACTAGAATTACGCGTAATTTATCGGTTATCGCTATAGACTTGATAATTTCATTTTTCACTGTTACACACATCCGTCACAAAACTAATATTTTTTGGGTTTTTTTTTTTTTCTTCAAGCTCAATTTGAATCCTTTTCTTTAAATCTCCGATATGCCTTATAACAACAATTTGATAATTTTTTTTTTTTTTTCTTCTCTCTTTTTCTTCTCTGATTATTCAAATAGATCAAAAAGTATTTTTTTTTACACTATACAACATATTAGACACTATTTTTTTTTTATTAAAAAAAAAAAAACTATTTTTGCAACGTCAAAATTTAATTCTATAAACATTTCATTTTTTGACATTTTATGATCCAAACATATCCAGCGTACGAGATTATTGACATCCATTGAAACAATATCTCGCTCAATTTAATTATATACATTTATAACGAACAACATTTTAAATACACACCCACGCACACACACACACACACACGCACACACACACGCACACACACACACACCCACACACACAAATCATCTAAACCAAAATTATCTAACAATAACATCATGAACACAACTACTACATCACCTACTTCTTTATTACTTCAAGACCTTATTAATGCACCTTCAAAAGCAGAATCTATCTTGGAATGTCTTACAGCAGATCAAATCATCATGATTGAAGATACAATCAATAGAGTAAAGCGTAGAAAGATGGATAAATCCCAGCTCCCTTCTTCTCCTTCTCCTCTTAGTGTTACAACAAAAGAAGTAGTAGTAGAAAATACTTCTTCAGCATCTGCCATTGCAAATGCTTTAGCTGCTGCTATGGTTTCTGCTGCTGGTACTTTACAACCTACACCGACTACTCCTGTTGCTGCTGCTGCTGCTGCTGTTGCCAAAACTACGACGACGACGACTGTATCACCTACCAAGACAGTCACGAATAGTTCGGTTACTTCGAATGACCCAATTGCTGAAGTCAAAGATGGTGTTGAATGGGTTTCTTTTGTTTATTCTCATAACCGTACTCTTAAGAGATATTCAATTCGAACTGATATTCAAAAAGTAGCATTAGATGTTGTTGATGATAAATTTAAAGCCGAGAATTGTGTAAGTAAAAAAAAAACTCCCCCCCCCACACACACATACGCAAGCAAATTTTTTTTTTTTTCGGTGGCTGAATTATTCAACTAAATTTTTTTTTTTTTTAATATAGGTTTATCCCCGTGCCAATCTTCCTAAAGAAACTTATAAAGGAAATAGATGGTCTTATGAAACAGAATGTAATGATTTAGGTTGGAAACTTGCATGGTTAAATAAATCAGAGATTGCAGGTAAACGTGGATTAATTCAACGTGCTGTGGATTCATATCGTAATCGTTATCCCAGTATGAGATCAAGACGTGTAGCTCGTCAAGAAAAATTATTGAATGGTACGCTTCGTAAAAGAAAGAATAGAGAAGAAGAGGATGATGCAAATGCGAATGTGAATGGGACTACCAACTCTGCTTCTCTTCATCCTTCCACCCATCTTGTTACTTCAACTCTTCACAATCAACCCATTTTGAATAATACCTCTTTAGAAGCTGCTACCGTCAAACCTGCTCATCAACCAAAGACAATCGCTATTGATGATTTAATCACCAATACTCGTTATCGTATCAAGATTAATGTTGAAACCGTTTCTTTGGATGAAATCTCGGTTGAATTTCGTAAACAGAATTGTCCTTTTCCTAGAGCTTATCATAATGAGGATCCTGAACAATATGTAGGTGGTCGTGCTAGATGGAGTGAAGATACAATGTGTAATGAACTTTGTTGGAAATTGGTATGTAATAATAGATAAAAAAAAAAAAAAAAAAAAAAAAAAAAAAGAGACTAATAATAATTTTACATTTAGGCTTATTTAAATCCAAGAGTTTTGGCTGGAAAAAAGAATTTACTTCAACGTGCTTTAGACGTTTACCGTGCAAAGTTTATGCCTACACTTCAACCACGTAAATATTCTTCTCGTTCAC
Source organism: Pilaira anomala (assembly GCA_025716855.1). NCBI lineage: Eukaryota > Fungi > Mucoromycota > Mucoromycetes > Mucorales > Mucoraceae > Pilaira > Pilaira anomala. Next base: position 44,031 of record JAIXMQ010000084.1, read on the forward strand.
CTCCTGTTCGTGTGATCGAGACAGCAACAGCTACAATTGAACAAGAACAACTTCTCAAGATGATGCCACCTACCATGTCTACACCTTTAACTGCATCAGCACTTTCAGCACAAAACGCATTATTTGAACAGAAAAAGAAGACAAAGAAGAGTCATAAAAAGACAACCGATTCTCCTGTCATGTCATGTGCCAGCGGTACAACAGCATCTCTTGATTTTGGTGATTGCTTCTCGCTGGACGATGAAGTATCCAATACACTTACTAATAATACTAATAATAACAACAACAACAATAATAATAATAATAATACAACACTTAAATCTATCAGTTTAACAAGTTTACCTCGTCAAATCGATCAAGATCCAATGATTTCACCATCTTATGATTCTATTTATTCAGACACACGATTCTCACCTTTTGATGAATCCATTAGTTGTCATACATCATCCTCTTCAAACAGTATTGCATGTACACCTAGTCCACCCGTGACCGCCGACTTTTTTGGGTTCGCAGATACAGATCTTTATGATTCTTTCATGTTACCACCTGTGAATGATACATTTATGTTACTTGATTCAAATAATTCTGATATGAAATGTTATGATTCTCTTATGTCTCCCTCTCTTCCTTCAAGCGCGGTACATCAACAAGATTTAGTTAAACTTGAAGAAGATTTCCAAGATAGTTTTACTGCTGCTCACTTATTAGATCCACTCTTTTAAAAAACATTTTTTTTTTTGCTCCTCCTCTTCATCTTTTTTTTTCATCATCGTGTAAATAGTTTCCTCTCTCTGTCTCTCTCTTTCTCTCTCTCTCTCGTATATCATCCATTTTTCTTACAAACAATAACAACAACAACAAAAAAAAATCATTTATTTATCTAAAAACCCATTCACACTTAAAAACTAGAAAACCTATGTATAACTTTCACCCAAACCCCCCCTCCCCCCTCCACCCCACTCTTACACTTTTTTTTTTTTTTATCTATATATATACACACACTCATCCTATTAACAAAAATGTATATATATTTTTTTTTTAAAAAAAAACAAAAAAAAAAAACTTATCCCACCCTTTACAAAAAAAAAAAAATGTTTCTCTCACCTGTACAAAAAAAAATAATAATAAAAAAATTTCCCATTTCAAAAAAGTAGTCTTTGTTTGTTGTTTTTTTTTGTAAATCTATGGCGTTTTTTTTTTTTTTTAAAAAAAAAGAAGAGAAGAGGGGCTTCCTGTCAATCTCTTTTTCTTTTTCACTTGTCTAAAAAAAAAAAATAAAAAATAAAAAAATGGTAAGAACTAAAAAGCAAGTGATTGATTCTTTAGCAATCAAGAATAAAGGTAATACGCCCCTCTTTTTTTATTTTCTTCTCGGATATGTATAGATCATAACTCTTCTTTGATAAAAGAAATGCCTTCAACCGAATTTTATGCTGATAATGTACCTTCAAGTCCTTTACCTACCTTGATGTTGTATGATACAAATGTAATTGTTTTTTTTTTTTGTCTTAAAAAAAAAAAAAAAAGACGTGTCTGTCCCTGTATTGATTCGTTTTTTTTATTTATAAAGTTTTCACATTCTTCTTCTTCTCCACACTGGTTACCCCCACCAACACCTGTTTTAGAAAGGTAACAAAAAAAACACACACACACACACACAAACTTATTTGTACTTATAAAAAAAAAACTCAGTGAAACTCTACTACATTTTGAACCTCCTTATGTTATGAACAATTTTTGGCCACCACCACCATCTTCTACAGATCAAACCACGAAAAAGATATCAAATGGTAAAAAGTTAGAAGCCATGTTTAGTAACTTGAATCAACAAGAAATACAAGAGATGATGACAGATTGTCATGGTAACGAGGTAAAAAAAAAAAAAAAACTTGTGTTTGCTTTTCTCTCTTTAAAAAAAAAAAAAAGATTTAAACTATTTCTTGTTTCAGGATGAAGCTATTTTACGTCTCATCACACGAAATGATTATTTGGAAAATATACGTCATCGAATTCGTTTGAATAACAATGGTAAGCGTTTATTAAGACTTTTTCTATACATATATATATCATGTTTAAATAGTAAAAAAAAAAAATACCTTTTAGTTCAACCAATCTTAAAAGAAATTCAAAAGGCTGCCGTATCAAATCCAATAACGCGACATAAACCAAAACCTATCCTTTTACCTAATATTCAACCACCACAGCCACCACAACCTATCAAAAAAGTCATTCAACAAAAGTCTTTATTATTACCTTTACCTTCAAATGAAATCCATAAAGCTGAAACTCCTACTATCAAATCACCAGAAAAGAGTAGTAGTAAAGTAACTGAAAAAGTAAAAGTAAAATGATATAATTTTTTTTTATATGTATCGATTTGTTTATATATACTAAAAAAAAAATCTAATTATAGCCTGCCAAAGTCGTACTTGAAAAACCAACAATGCATAAAACACATAAAACCCATCGCCGACCGTCTATTAGTAGTACAAGTACGAGCGGTATGCATTCTACGGGTCGTCTTACATTAGATGACGCATTACAACAGATCAAGGACAGTAAATCGAATGAAGAATCGGATGGATATGCAGGTTGGTCAGCTGCACGTCTTCGAGCTTTTAAGATGATTGAAAAGAACCCAAATAGTTATTATTATCGATTCAATGCTCCCGGTGAGCAACAAAAAAAAGGGAAATGGACAGAGGAAGAAAATGCTTTGTTTTTAAACAGATTGAAACAAGTAGGTGCTAATTCTCAATGGGGAATTTTTTCTATTGCTATACCAGGAAGAGTAGGATATCAAGTATGTATGTGTTTTGATATAATATATATATATATATATATCATTAAAAAAAAAACTAAACATATATATATACAAAAAAAAAAAAAAAAGTGTTCAAATTATTATAGGTTCATGATTGAAAGTGGTCAATTGTATGACCCAAATTACGTCCTAGATGAAAAAGGAAAAGCGCGTTACTTGTTTGATAAAAAGACTGAAGATGGTGTAGTAGAAAAGATATTTCGAAAACATAGTAAACATGGTAGTATGTCCTTGGACGAAATGATCGCAACAAGTACAACTACTACTACAAAGAAACGAAAACAACAACAAACGAAAAGAATTGAATCAGATGAAGAGGAGGATGATCCAACCTTTAAAATCAAAAAATCTGCTTCAAAAAAGAAACAGTTACCCTCAAAAGATCTCACCAAAAATCAGTATCCGCTTATCTTACCTGCTGCGGGTGTTCGAATGACCAGACAGAGGTTACAACAGCAACAACAACTATTTGAAAACGAACAAAAATCTTAGTTTTTTCTTTTTCTTTTTTTTTTCTTTTTTTTTTTCAAAATAAATTATTTCGGTTCTATGTTATTCACTATTACTATTAACTTTATACGTTATTAAAATGTCAAAACTATGACGTGTTTATTTCTCAGGGTTTTTTTTTAGAAAAAAATTCACAAATTCGCGTATTTACATCACCTTTTTTTTTTTTTTTTTTTTTTCCTTTCCTTCTTCTTTTTCATATCATCATCACTTAAACAAAAAAAAAACATGTCTGAAACCAAACCAAAAAAAGAATCGATTTTAACAAAGGAATTAGCAGCTTGTAGTATCTTTGGTATACAAGCAAATGAAGAGAATAAAGAGAAATCGGTTCAATGCCTTGAAGAGACTGGACTGGTGCCTGTCTATGTCGCTGAAGGAGATCCTAACCATGCTATTGCTGTAGGAGCAGATACAGCAGATCAAAAGCCTTCTGTATACAAAAAATTTAAATCTGAAAAAGAGACTTAACTTGTTATGCGCGTTTTTTAAGTAGTAAAATAGTATAGCATTATTAGAATAAAAACAAAAAAAAAGGTTGTCAATAATATCTTTTTTTTTTTTTTTTTGCATGTTTTTTTTTTGGGGCACCGCAAAGAATTGGGATTTTTTTTTTTGTCTTTAGCTAATCTAGTTACAATCAAGAAATTATAAATAACTTGAAGTACCTTTTATCTTTTATTATCTTGTTTGTTTTTTTTTTGCCACTTTCTTTACAGTTCAATTAAAATAACAAATTAGAGAGTAAATTAAAAAAAAAAAAATGTTTAAAACATTGCATAAAAAAAAAGGGAAACTTTACTATTGAAAGTTACAATTTTATATTACAAGTTTCTCCAACAAAAAATGCCAAAAATATAATCTTTGTACCTCATTTGATTTAGGCTTTAGTGTATCATATCCAATTTTGTATAATCTCTATGGAGATAAAAAAAAAAAAAAAAAAAAAAAAAAAGTCTTTCTTTTGTTCTATCTCTTCCTTGATAGATTAAATCAACTCATACAAGACTCAATGCCTTTGAGAGTTACATGGTAATCAGCATGTGTTCATACACAATTGGTATTCAACTTTTTTACTCCCGAAGCGGGAAGGAAAAAAAGATAAAGTTTGGATAATACCACCATATGTTGTACCACAAATGGAGTATGAACCAAGGAAAACCAAAAGTCTGGCTAAAAGGTTCAAAAGGTAAATAGATATTGAGGAGGACCGTGCTATTTTTCTAGTTTATGCAATTTTATGATTTTCCCCAGTTTTTTTTTTAAGCTTTTCCCGTATTTTATAATAAAAGCTCCTACTAATCTTGATAGATCTCTCTCTTTACTTATTGGTAATAACTATATTTGTAAATAATATAACAATAAAGAACCATTACATAAGTAACACACATTATACACATCAGATTATAACTCTTCTTCCAGAAAGAAATAAATAGATCTAAACAGTTTGATTGGGTTTTAGAAAATAGGCCTTTTTTTTTTTTTTTTTTTTTTTTTGTTTCCCACCACAAAAAAGAATCGACTAGTAACAATAAATAAATAAAAAAAAATATGAATAGGATAGTACGTTTTTCTAGAATCAACTCATATATAAATATTACGCTATTACGCTATATTATCGTTTATATACAATACAGAACTTCTTTCAATTTCGAAACCTTTTCTTTGTAAGTTTGTGTCAAAAGTGGTGAGTAAAAAGGAAGATCAACTAATAAATAAAATCTGGACCTTTTTTTTTTTTTTATTGGTAGTACATATTTTTTTTTTATACGCGTATCTATTCGGATAATGTGTATATAAAACTTATTTATAAGACTTTTCTTTTTGTGTAATTCCTTATACACATACACACACAACATGTATCGATTTTAGAGATTGTCTATAAAAAAAGAAAAGGCTTTTTAGATTTTACATTAAAATAAACTATTTTGTTCATCCGAAATAGATCGCATGAATTATAATGTATTTAGAGAAGTAATTCCCGGCTATTATGGAATAGTCTTGTAATGCAGGTTTTCTCTTGTAACTAAAGGTCACAATATTCAAAGTGCAAACAATGTTCGTGAGAAAGGTTACACCATGATTATACTAAAACCAAGTCCAAATCAAGCTTATTGATTGTTGTTGGGGATAAAAAAAAAATCACATCATGACGTTCTACATATATAAAGTGTAGAAAAAAAAAACATTTTTTTTTTTTTTTTTTATACCTTTTCTTTCCTATTTCTATATTTCTCAAAATAAAATAAAATAAAAATGGCTCAACAAAAAGATGTTTATAATCCACTTTTATTCGAGATTGCTTGGGAAGTAGCCAATAAAGGTTTGTAAATAAGATGTATTAAATAATAAAAAGACGCGTCTCAATGATTTTTAACCTATCTTTAATATGAAATAAAAGTGGGAGGTATCTATACGGTGATTAAAACCAAGGTACCTGTGACAGTGCGTGAATATGGTGACCGATATTGTTTAATCGGGCCCTTATCGTACAAGACAGCACCTATGGAAGTAGAAGCACTTGAGCCACCCGAAGGTATTATCCGAGACACATTAGAGATCATGTCCTCCCAAGGTGTAAAATACTTGTTTGGTCGATGGTTAGTTGAAGGTGCACCCTATGTACTTTTATTTGATACAGGTAGTGTCCTTAACCGATTAGATGAATGGAAAGGCGATCTTTGGCGTGTAGCCGGTATCCCTAGTCCTCCTAGTGACCAAGAAACCAACGAAGCCATATTGTTTGGTTATGCAGTCACTTGGTTCCTTGGTGAAGTTTCGAAAAAGTACAACGAACAAGCTTCATTACCTGATTCTCCTGCTCCTGCCATCATTGCTCATTTCCATGAATGGTTAGCTGGTGTAGCTATTCCTTTAATCAAGAAGAGAAAAATTGATGTTACTACTATCTTTACTACCCATGCTACTTTATTAGGTAGATACTTGTGTGCTGGCTCCGTTGATTTCTATAATAACTTACGTGACTTTGATGTGGACCATGAAGCTGGTAAACGTGGTATCTATCATCGTTATTGTATTGAAAGAGGTGCTGCTCATTGTTCAGATGTATTTACTACTGTCAGTCATATTACTGCTTATGAATCTGAACATCTTTTGAAACGTAAACCAGGTATGACAAGAAATCTTAAATCTATCCAAACGATCTATTTAGCTGACCTCTTTTTTTTTTTTTTTTTTTTTTTTTTTTTTTTTTTTTTTTTTTTTTTTTTTTTTTCTTAGATGGTGTATTGCCAAACGGTTTAAATGTTGTAAAGTTCCAAGCTGTTCACGAGTTCCAAAACAAACATGCTTTAAACAAGGAAAAAATCAATGACTTTGTTCGTGGTCATTTCTATGGTCATTATGATTTTGATTTGGATAACACTGTTTATTTCTTTACCGCGGGTCGTTATGAGTATCGCAATAAAGGTGTAGATATGTTTGTTGAGTCACTTAGTCGTAAGTTTTTTATTTTTTTTTTTTTTTTTTTTTTAGATATCTGTCTATCCTTTTTATTGACCTTATCTATTTTATTAATTAGGCTTAAATGATCGTTTAAAGGCTGCTAAATCAAGCACCACCGTGGTCGCTTTCATCGTCATGCCTGCTGCTACTCGATCCTTCAACGTAGAAGCACTTAAAGGTCAAGCTGTTACCAAACAATTAAGAGAGACTGTAAACGAGATCCAAAGTCGTATCGGTAAGCGTATTTACGAAAGTGCATTAAGAGGAGGTGAATTAGACCCTGCCGAATTTTTATCCAGTGAAGATAAAGTACTTTTGAAACGTCGTGTCTTTGCCCTCAAGAACCAAAGTTTACCTCCTATTGTCACTCATAACATGGTGGATGATGGTCTTGATCCTATCATTAATCAAGTGCGTCGTTTAGGATTATACAATAAACCGGATGATCGTGTCAAGACTATCTTTCATCCAGAGTTCTTGAATGCTAATAATCCTTTGTTGGGTCTTGATTATGAAGATTTTGTGCGTGGTTGTCATTTAGGTGTCTTTCCTTCTTATTATGAGCCTTGGGGATATACACCTGCTGAATGTACTGTCATGGGTGTCCCTTCTATTACCACAAAGTAAGTAGATAGATTTAATAACTATTTATATCATCAGTTGATTGACAATTTTTTTTTTTTTTTTAAAAAAAAAGCTTATCTGGGTTTGGTTGTTTTATGGATGAAAATATTGAGAATTGTGAGGACTATGGTATTTATATTGTAGACCGTCGTCTTAAATCTGTCGAAGAATCGATTCAACAACTCTGCGAGCAAATGTTTAGATTCTGTCAAAAGACACGTCGTCAACGTATTAATCAACGTAATCGTACTGAGAGATTATCTGATTTATTGGATTGGAAGCGTATGGGATTAGAGTATATCAAGGCACGTCAATTAGCTTTACGTCGTGTTTATCCTGAATCCTTTATTGATGATGAAGAGGAAGAAGAAGTCGCAATAAAGAAGATTCCAAAGCCTTTGTCTGCTCCCGCTAGTCCTCGTATTCGTCAATTAGTTAATGGTTACTTTAATGGTCAAGATGATGAAGAAGAAGAGGATGATCTTCACATTCCTATACCTAGAAAGGAGTTCCCTGCTTTGAATAGAAAGGGCGCTGGTGAAGGTGACTCCCGCGAAGCTGAGTTATTAAGAGAAGGTGATATCATGACATTGAACAAACTTACTTTGGAAGAAAAGAAACAAAGTAGACATCATTAATTTTTTCTTTGCTATATATATATATATATATATTATATGATTTTTTTCTTTTCTTTTTTTTTAAAAAAAAAAGAGGGGAAAAAAAAGAAAAGCATACATATTACCATTACATTTACTTTTAAATCATTTTATTACATTTTTACATAAATAAAGACAAGAGATCTGGAAAGATAAACCCATTTTCTATAAAAGGGAACTGAAACCTTTTTTTTTATAATTTGAAACACCATTTTATTTTTTATTTTGTTCCTTTCTTCTTTCCATTATAGATATATATTATGTCTACTACCAACAAGCCCCTTCCCATTACCGTATTCACTGGTTTTTTAGGCAGTGGTACGTTTTTATTATACAAAAACTACAATAAAATACAATTAACTTATATTCTATTTATTAGGCAAGACTACTCAAATTTTGAGCTTATTACGTCAAGTACCTAAAGATTATAAAGTGTGTTTGTTAAAGAACGAATTTGGTGATATTGCTGGTAAATTTTTATTTATTTATTTATTCAAGTAAACAAGTAAACTTAAACTTTTTCTTTTCTCTCTTCAGTTGACAGTCAATTAGCTAAAGAGACTAATGTTGGTGTTCAAGAAATGGTGAATGGTTGCATGTGTTGTGTCCTTGTAGGTCAAATGAAGTTGGCCCTTGAAGAATTAAGAGGTAAGACCTTATTGCGAGTAATATAAAAGAAGGTATATATTCATAATGTATTAGAAAAATTTAACCCTGATAGAATTATTGTCGAGACAAGTGGATCAGCATTTCCTGGTAAGTGTACAATTCTGGCATTGACTGACCTATTTGACCCTAAAAAGTTTTTTTTTTTTTTTTTTTTTTTTTTGCTTTATTTTAGCACCTATTGCTTGGCAAATTCGTGAGATGGAAGGAGATGGATTTGTTTTAGATTCAATTATTACTGTAGTAGATTGTGAAAACTTTAGAGGATATGAAGATACAAGTTATACAGCCAAGTTACAAGCACAATATACGGACGTTATTTTACTCAACAAGCATGAATTGGTGAATGAACGTGAACTGGACGATGTAATTGATCATATCAACGTTTTAAACACAGATACACCCAAGGTCAAATGTGACAAGGACGGTGTCTCCCCTGACCTTGTCTTTGGTCTGGATACGCCTCTCTTTAAAGTCGGTTACAATCAATCCAAGTCTTTAGAGGATAACGTATTTGATCCCAAACATCAAAAGAATGAGGTAGATCTTATTCAAATCATTCAATCCGTGAATGAACATAAATTAAATCGTGAAGCACTTGAAACTTTCTTAAAGACCATGCCTAAAGATGATATCTATCGTATTAAAGGTTTTGTTCGCTTAGACGATGGTCAATTGTATATTCTTAATCATGCTTTTGGTCGATGGACTTTAACTTTGGTTGAAAATGAAGATACTTTAGAAAACACCAAAGATGTTCAAATCAGAGTTACTGTCATGGGACAAGATTTAAGAATGTATCAAGAGAAAGTCAAAGCTTTATTAAATAGTCAAGAAGGTGATATCAAATTGACTCCTGCTCACCGTCATTAGACCATTTACTTGTATTTAAATTAAAATAAAATTTTATTTAGACATCTTTTTCCCTGTTGTCAAAAATATCGCCTTATTAATCTTTGCACATGTATTTTCATTACACTAACTTTGTAGTCATGTAAGAGAGAGAATTGATTTTTTTTTTTTTAGTTTCTCCTTCATTGATAAAAATGTACCTTCCTCTTTTTTTAACGTGGGCGATGAAGAAGATGAAGATAAATATAATTTATTTTAGCCACAGTATACGGACTAAGCAGCATGATACCTCGTTATCACCTTCCTGTCTAATATCAAAAATATCCCAATAAAAAATTACTATTTTCGGTTTTGCTGAGAGTACTAAAAGTAGGCGGGGTTTTCAAACATTCGGTGGGGAGCACAGTATGTCGACCAATTAAAGATTTGAAATTTAAAGTTATTTGTTCCTTGATTTCATTGATCCACTTTATTTTCTTCATTTATCTTTCTATGGCAACAGTAGAACAGCACGAGTTGACAAATTATTTACCTCTAGAAACAAATGATAATAATAATAATAACAACTTATTAAGCTCAACTCAACCTAATTCCACCTCATCATCCATGCCATTACAACCTTCAAGATGGAAGACAAAAGGTATAAAAGTAGATCTCGGTCATTAGAACAAAAGGTTAAACAAACTTTTTTTTTTTCAGAGTTTTACTTTTATTATGTATGTGTTTCTATTGTAGTTCCATACATGTTCTATGTAACATATCAACTTGGTCTACGTAAGTTTTATGAATAAATATCTCTTCTTTCGTCTCTTAACAAAATAATATAGAGGATCACCCTAATTATTATCTGTACAACAACTTATTATCAAAAGGATGGATATTCGGTCGAAAAGTGGATAACAGTGATGTCCAGTACTCTCAATTTCGTAACCAATTACCACTCTTATTCATGGTATCCTGTATTTATCTTTTAGCAAGTCGTATCTATCGAAGCCTCATCAACAAAAAGCCCAAGGAACTCTATCAGACATACTTTTATCTCTTTGCTTCTATTTTGGTTCTCACTGCTTTACACGGCACCAGTTGTGTAAAGATTTTGGTGATTATCACATCAAGTTATCATATTGGACGGCTTACAGGTAGTTCATACTGGAACCCCATTCTTACCTGGACATTTAATTTAATTGTACTGGTTTTGAATGAGTATTATAAAGGATACACATTTGAATCTATTGGATTACCTTCATTGGATCAAAATAGAGGTTTGATGCCTAGATGGCATGTATTTTTCAATTTCAGTATGCTTAGACTTGTTTCCTACAACATGGATTATTATTGGCAACTCAAGAAACCCAGAACCCAATACCATAACCTTGTAGGCGACGATAACTTTACAACTGATAAAGAACGTATTGGTGTTCCGTGCCATTCCACCGATTACAATTATTTTAATTTTTTGACCTATATACTTTACACGCCACTCTATATCTGTGGTCCTATCATCACTTTCAATGATTTCATCTCTCAAATCAAATCTCCCTCTACTAAACTCACACCTCGCTATATCATGCTGTACGCTATTCGACTTGTAGCCGTTATCCTCACTATGGAATTCACCCTTCATTACCTGTATGTTGTCGCAATCTCTAAAGCGCAAGCATGGAATAACGACACTCCTTTACAAATCAGTATGGTCGGATACTTTAACTTGGTCATTATCTGGATGAAATTACTGATTCCTTGGCGCTTCTTTCGATTGTGGGCATTGGCAGATGGTATTTGGCCCGAGGAAAACATGATACGATGCGTCAGTAACAATTTCTCAGCACAGAGATTTTGGAAGAGTTGGCATCGAAGTTTTAATCGTTGGACAATTCGATACATTTATATACCGTTAGGTGGGTCACGGTATTTTGGATTTAGTATGTGGGTTGTATTTACATTTGTAGCTATTTGGCATGATATCGAGTTCAAATTGTTGGCATGGGGTTGGTTAATTTGTCTATTTCTTGTACCTGAGATTGTTGGATCTCGATTATTTACATTTAAAAAGGTAAGTAAATAGAGCATATATGTTTGTGTGCATATATTCATCTATTTCTCTTAGTTTGGGCATGCTTGGTACTATCGATTTGTGTGCGGATTAGGTGCAGTCGGTAATATCTTGATGATGATGGTAGCAAATTTAGTTGGCTTTTGTTTAGGATTAGATGGTATGAAAGCCATGCTGGTACAAATATTTAGTTCAGCAGATGGTCTTATTTTTTTGTTGACTGTTATCTTTTGTTTGTTTGTTGCTGCTCAAATCATGTTCGAAATAAGAGAATCTGAAAGAAGAAGAGGTGATCCTAAATGGACCATGTAATAGATACCCCCCATTCATGTAAATAATATATAGAATAATAATACAAAATTCTCTTTTTTTTTTATTATTATTATTATTATTATTATTTTTATTTTTTCTTTGTATTTGGTACAACTACTTTAGTTGATTGACGTACAGTGATACCTGCAGCATTAACAATAGCCCATTTTACTTTAGCCATTTCTTCTGCAACAGCTGCATTATCATTTGATTTACCCGTTCGTCTTTTGCCTGTAACCAATACTTGAGGATAACAACAAATGGCATTCTCTACTAAATATTTTTCTATAGCTAATTTAGATTGTTGAAATGCTTCTAACGATAATCTATCTCGTTTTGTTAAAATTACTTGATAGGATAATGCTTGTGTATCTAATTGACTCATTAATTGTTGATCTGTTTCTTTTAATCCCGCCGCTGGATCCACTAATAAAAATAAACGTTTTAACCTATAGAGAAGAATGAGAAATAATTCATTGATTTTGAGTTCACTGAAAAAAGAAAAAAGGGACTTACTGTTTTCGCGTTGACAGGTATCCCAAAATTAATTCTCCCCATTCTTCTTTAGATTTGTAACCGTATCCGGGCATATCCACTAATGTCACTTGTCCTCCAATATCGAAAAAGTTAAGTAATTTTGTATGACCCTGATTTTATCGATATTCAGCATTTCATCCTTAACATAATTGATATTATATACTTACTGGTCGATTTGATGTCTTTACTAATTTACTATTATTTGTCAGGTTATTGATTAATGTAGATTTCTATGTAAAACATTAAATTTATGATAGGCATATGCAAAAAAAAAAAAAAAAAAATAAGCAACAAAACTTACACCAACATTACTTCTTCCAACAAACGCTACCTAAAAATTATGAGTATTTACACATTGACTCAAATAAAAGCGTCATTACCTCTGGATTAGCTAGATCGGGTGCTTGATGCACTTCTGAAATACTTTGAATAAAGTTAACTTGTCTCGCAAACAATTTTGTAGCGTCTGCTCTTTGTGAAGGTAATAAAGGAGGTGGCTCAGGGAACGAAACCAACTGAAACTTTTTATTATCTTTTGTAGCTAAATTATCTGTGGATCTTTTCAAGAGTTGACATGTTGAATGAAACGTTCTTTTTGCAAGGGCCATTTTTTTTTTTCTTTTTATGTAATTATTTAAAGAAAAAGACAAAGAGCGCAAATTTAAAATAAATATATATATATTTTTTTTTATTCTTTTTTTTTTTCTTAAACTATACAAAAAAACTACAACTACTTTTAAAACTTTCTAACAAAAACTACTTTCTAGCAGCAACACCACCACTGGTAGCTTTAGAAACAGCAGCCAAGAATGCAGTCTTTTGAGAAAGATCAAAAGTAGGATTACTTCCGACCAAAGTACCCACTTGATTACCATCAATAATTTGTGCCCAACTAATTTCAGATCCAACATTAAGATATCTTTGATAATCGCCTTGAATCTCCTTCAATACTAATTCTCCATCCTCTTTCACTTCTTCTGTTGTAGTAGTAGTTGTTGTCTCTTTCATTGTACCCAATGATGCCCAATCAATATCTTTATCAATGAACGTAACTGCACGACGAGTACGAACTTCTTGGGGTTGTTGTGGTCTACTAAGGTTCATCTTTCGGTTATTCTTACGAGGTCCATCTGTGTTATTTCTATTATTATTGTCTCTAGGTCTATTATTGTTGTTATTTCTATCGGCATTATTATAGTCGTTGGTACGAGCTGGACGTCTGTTATCACCTTCAGTCTTGACAGCTCCTTCTTCTACATTTTGAGTTCTAGGAGTTCTGGGTCTATTATTATTCTCACCTTCTACTCTAGGAGGTCTAGGTCCTCTTGATTGTTGACGAGGAGGTCTACCTTCAGCATCAGCAAATTGACCTTGTTGGTTGTTATAACCTTGTTGACCTCTAGGACGAGGAGCAAAGTTACCGTTACGACGGTCATTGTTTGGTGCACGAGTATTTTTGGCATTAGCTAAAAAGGATGCAAAAGGATCGGAATAATCGGCTGAAGCAATAACTTTACCACGACCTGTTCCTCCAAGACGTGTTGAAAGATTCACGGGTTCCTTCTTTTCGTCTTGTTCTTTCTTCTCGTTCTGTTCTGTCTTTTCGGTAGCAGGGGTAGGATTGGCGGGTGTACTGTAGTTCTTGAGGGAAGAACAGACACTAGCATTTCTCCATAATGGTGAAGATCTAACAAGTTGATTACTAGTTGTACGGAACATGGTCTGTTTTTAGTTCAACTAGGAAGAAATAATAATAATAAAAAAAATATTAGAGAACAGGCCCTGGTGGTTTTGCAACATTAAGAAAGTCACTACCACCACCTTTATAACTTCAATGCCCGCTACTTTTCTTTCATCTGTCAAACTGGTTACTGTATAACTGCATTGATTCAAGTTGTATGATCTGTAACTGATATGGAGTAATTGAGATTCAATACGATCTTGTTAATTGCAAACGATATTTTAAAACAGTATAACAGTTAATATATGTAAAGATAAGAATATAAATCTTTCTGATTTCTCTACATTTACAGCGAATCTAGACCGATAACAATAGTTTAGTCAAAAATAGATATTAAGAAATCTTATTTATCAAGTTAAAAACAAGGCATACATGATATTCATTCTAAATATAAGACATTGGAGGGTAATCTAAGTAATGCTTTTATTTTTATGTAAAAAAAAAAAATCTATATATGTATATATTAAGAACACATATATACAAGCTAAATATACTTTGAGTATAGTATATATAATAATACATCATTATTTATTTCTTATGGTTAATTTCGAATTGCTTTTATTCCTACAATGACATCAGCATTATTTTGAGACTTTTCGTTCGATATCATGATTATTTCATCATTTCCTCTTCTTCTAACCTGAACAAGCTGGTTTAAAATATCCTTAGAGGTTATCATGCCAAGTAGACCAGATTCTAATTCTGCTCCAATGGTTGTAGGGTTACTTGAGACCGTTCCTTCTTCGCTAATATCGTACTCGTTGGTAGCTTGTTTCTGACAGAAATGACAACTAGATCCAAAGAGACGCCGGATACGACACTTGATACTATTTCGATGTTTCTTAAACGCTTTTGTCTCAATTGACGCAATCTCACGTGCTGCTGCTTCAAGTTCCTCCCTGTTAGTTTTAATATCAAGTTCTGTACGATAAACTAGAACTACTTGAGTTTTACTGTTGATGAAACTCCAGTTTTTAGCTTTTTTTTTAAAGAACATTATTTCATATATATCAAAACTTACTTTTCATTTCTAAACAACATGTCCATCACATCTAAAACAGAATCTCTTGAAGAAGCTGTCAAATATCTTTCTAATTTAAATTTACCAATAGGTTTTAGGAACTCTTTCTCTTCCAATGCATTTAAATACTATGATATAAACATTGTATATGAATAAATTGAATCATTTCTCGGCTCTTTTTTTTTTTTTTTTTTTTTTTGTTTTTTTTTTGCAAGCCGAACTTTTCAGAAAAAAAAGTGTGTACCTTTAATTCTATAACACCAAGGATACGATAATCTTCTGGTTTAATTCCAGAAGTAGTAGTTTCCTCATAAACAGAAATATGTGTATATCCACTATTTTGATACTGTTGTACTTCTGAAGGAGTCAAGATAACATTATGTTTCAACATCAACATATTACTTGCCGGTGTTGTTATTTGAACTGCATATTCTTGTTGCATGTCTAATATGTTTTGTAGAACTGTGACAGTTTTATGATGTAAAGTACCGTCATCAAACTTAGAACTATCATGAAGCTCTACCAATGCTTTGAATTCTAATTTAAATATATAAGTATATCACTTATAAAAAATTATATAGATCGTAATATATATATATATACCTGACACACCATAAGTAAATCCTGTATGTGTACCTAATAAAAAATCTAAAAACTTGGATATAGGCCAAGATATAATAAACCAAACGCCAATGAGAATCCTTACTGGGTAAGCAAATAATGCACCAATAGCTAAACCGTGCTTAGAAAAGATGGCTTGAGGAATGATCTCTGAGAACATGACGAGCAATGCAGTAGATACAATGACAGATATAAAGCCTATACATACAATTTGATAAATAAAACATGTAACTAACAAATTCAATCATTGTTTTTTTTTTCTGTACCTGTACTAAAGATACCATCAAATAAAATGGGTAAAGTTTCATTTAATACAGTATTCGTTAACAATAAAGTAGTTAATAAGATGTGCCCATTTTTACGAATAGGAATGATTCGAGAAGCGTAATATTTTTGTTGAGGCGTCCCTGCAATTTCTAGAATTGCTAAATTGGTTGTATCCAAAGACATCTATTATACATTTAAGAAATAAAAATGTTAGACAGGCAACATGTTGCATGCATAGAATTTATCGTGTTACCAAACCAAGAGTTAAACCTACATAATAGATGATATGATGAGTTATGCATGGTATAATATAGATACCACTTTATCATTTACCAGCAATTATTCCACTGATTAACACCAAAAAAACAATAGCTACAATTTGTCCCCAGAATTCCCCTGACTTAGTATTTACTTCATGATATTCTTCTCCATGTCCGGCTAAAACTGACGTTACAAAAAAAAATAAAGCACATATAGAAGGTTTTATTGCCATGACTTTATGTAAAAAAAAAAAAAAAAAGTATATTTCAAAAAAAAAAGAAAAAAGAAGAGAAATAAAAAAAATAAAAAAAAAATGAAATCAATGCGCTTTATATCATGGAAATTCCCAAATGACACATGTGCACCCAAATAATAATATAATAATAATAATATTAAAAAAAGAGAAGGTTTATTTTAACGATAACGAATATGTTCAATACGAATAATACGATATTAACATGTATGTAAAAAAGGAAAAAAAAAAAAATAGTAGATTGTCTTTACATTACTCTCTCCTTTATCATTATAAGTTTATTCTGGACCGAGAATAATAAAAAAAAAAAAAAAAAAAAAAAATGCAAATTGAACCATCAATGCTTTATCATTGATCTTTCAATTGAGATATCCAAACTGCAATTGATTCTGTTGACATTGGCGGTGTATCCATCTTTTGAATTCTTCCTTCCTCTTTAGATTCTATTTGAACTCTAGTTAAAAATGATCTATACTCTTCAATAATACTTGTCTATGCAAATGTATGAGTATATATCTATTATTATTATTTTAAAGAAAAGAAATATCTCTGTACCTCTATTGGTTTCATCAAAATTTGTTCCATTTTATAATCATTAATGTAATCACCAAGTTTTCTAGTGACAAACTTTATTCTTTCTTCTACGGCTTCCCTAAATTGATCAATTGCTTCTTGTACATCTCCTACACTAAATATATTAATAAGACTGAAAGAGAAAGAGAGAGAGAGAGGGAATGGGTGAATATTTACTCGCACTTAATTTTTGTATTGTTATTGATTTATCATCATTTATTTTAGTTGCAACTGCTGCTGGTAGAATTGCCGATAACTATTAAAAATGCTTAATAACAACAAAAAAAAAAACATTGAACTGAGGAGTGATTTTTTTTTTTTACCTTGATTAAGAAAGCCGTCAGAGGTTCCACACAACTATTAACACAATGATTAATAAATTCTTCACACACTCTTTTAATTTGAAAATCGATCTCTCTTCTTGAGTCTAAACTGACTTCAACTACGCGTGGCATTCCACGCTGTGCTAAACCGATTAAAGCATTTGGATTAAACATAAATGACTTTTGCTGTTGAAATGATGAAAGGGATCCTACATGTTTTTGTTATTCATCACGTTTCATATGTGTGTATAAGATTAATTTACCTGTGACATGCGAAAAATCCAAGGTTTTTCCTGCATGAACCAAATTAGCTTCAAACGGAGCAAGTTGTTCTTTTAAAACAAGTAAATTCTTAATTAAAAATAATTCACCATCAAGGCGAGACTATGATATTCATCATGTTAGTATGATAAAATTCCCCTTCTTTTTTTTTTTTTTTTGTTTTTTTTTAAAAAAAAAGTTACCTTCAAGTTGGTTACAGTTTCACTTGCTCTTTGTAGTGATTCGTTACATAAAGAAACTGCCTCCTGTGCTAAATCCTCAAAAACACCAGTCTAATATATAACAAATTAGTTAACATTATATATATATATATATAAAAAAACGCCATATGAAATGTACCTGAACACAACGGTAAAGTTTAGATAATATCCAAAGTGTCTTTTGTAAAGTAGGAAACCAGCCATGATTGGTATCCGAGGGTAAATTAGATCGACTGGATTGAATTGACTGTGTATCTGAAGAATTATCTTCTTCGATTTTTAATGTAGCAGAAGCTGTAGCATCTAATACCACTGAAGATTTCTGTCTTTCTTCTCCTTCTACTTTTTCCTTTGAACGTGTGATTTCAAAATCTTGAGGTTTAGGTTGATAATTTTGAATATCGTTGTGTATAAACATTTGAGATCGAAATACTAATCTGCCTTGTGCATCTTCCATTACATTTTGGATAAGATGACCAAATTTAACCTCGTTTTTATCCTCTACTACACCAATTGCTTTTAATTAAAAAAAAATCTGTTAGCATGTATATATTATCTGACGGCTGAAACTTACCAAAATCATTTTCATCTTGCATTACATACATCATAAATACATTGCATAATTCAGAGAGTGTTGTGATATCATTTTCATGAATAATACGTGGTCGAAGATAATCATACAAATAACTAGTTAATAAATCCAAATAGTTGCTGAAATGTAAAAAAAAAAAAAAAAAAAAAAAAAAAATACAGAAAATGGTGTAAGTTTAAATCAAAATACGACAATTAAAACTTACTATAATTCTTGTTCTCCAGCTTTTTGAAAGAAATTATAAAATAAATTATATTCATCAGAACATAAACTCATCATATAAGCACACCCATTTTTAGCCTACAAAAGAATAACAAAAAAATGAATAAAAACATAAAAAAAAATATATATATATATTATCTACTTACAAATCCTAATAAATCTTTATCATTGGGACCCAACTGTTGAATCTTTTTAGATATCAATGGACTCAATAACTGTTGTCTCGTTTGAAAATAAGCTTGCAACATATCTTCATACAAAGACTGATATTCTTTATGTCCTTCACATCTTTTCTCCACTTGTACAGTGAGTGACTTGATAGTAGATGCAATTGTTTTGAATTTCACGTAATACATTGTCATTTGTTTACCCAAAGTTGCATCCTTGGTATTTACTTGTTTGTATACCTCATAACCTAAATTCTTGAGGGTTGAAACCACATACATCTTGATCAATGTGATACCTTTTGTCATACATTGTCTGAAACGCATCAAATATAACTCTGAATCACGATACTCATGATGATCCTGCATATACTGTATACATTCATCCAACTTGGTCAACATGGGTATAAACTCTTCATTCAGACAAATATCATCTCCAGGCGAATTAAATAATTTTGCTATTGGTTCCAATTGATTAAAATAAGCTAACCGTTCCGCAAGTCCATCCGCTAAACGCGTTAATCGGTCCTCTTCTTCTAAAAGTGTCTCGCATGCGGTCTGTAAAGACCTGGTCCTTAAATCCACAAACGAATAATCCTTTTCTAAATCATCAAATAATTCACATGTCACCTTTAAATCCTCCAAGAAATCATCGCATGCTTGTCGATAGTATTCGACCATAGATAGATGGTTACGATACACATCTTCTTGTCCCTTTTCCATCTCATTTTCAATACCTGAAAACCAGTCGTAAAACTCTTGTAAACTCTCGATTGGTTTTTCACTACCAATCGCGTGCGCTCCGTTCTTTTCGGCGGCTGTATCTGCTGCTGTTGCTTCTGCAAGAAGATCGGCTGTAGACAAATTGTGTTTTAAGGTACCTAAAAGTCGAGATGACAGTGCATGAGCATTGAAGGGACTGACTGGTTGAATGTGATCGGGCGTGCCTATGGATGGTGAACCTAATAACCTATCACCTAAATACTATATTTTTTTTTTTAGAAGAGTTGTCAAATTATGCAAGTTTCGAACGGGTTCAACTGAATTAACTTTTTTTTTTTTTTTACCCAGTTGGATGGTAAAGGCAATTCAGCACAAGCATCTTGTATATCGTAAACACTTTGTTTTTGCTTTTCGCCAAGTTTTGTTTTTTCTTCCCATTCCTCTAGCGATATGCCGCGCGATACTCTTGTCATGATGCTGTTTCAAAGAAGAAGAAGAAGAAAAAAAAAAAGAAGGAAACTAGATATGTTATTTTACACCCAAGATTTTTTTTAACCTGATTTTTCATTTTCCGGTAATGTCACAAGTATTTTGTACCTCTTTCAAGCACGTATTATCTCAATAGGGTTCCTTACTTGTTAGCTGTTGTCTTTTTTTTTTTTTTTTTTTTTTTTTTTTTTTTTTTTTACTTACACAAAAGTTTAATTACATTTGGATTAGGTATACATTATATTACTTTTTTAAAATCGTATATATAAACATTTCTCATTATAATATATGTATCTATATGCATACAAACTCTTTTTACTTTTTTGTTTTGTAAATGTTTATACATGTGGCAAAGACAATAAAAGATAAATAAAAAAAAAGGATGAAAACAAGAACACTTCTTGACATCAGCGTACATTTAGAAAATTTAGTGCATTCGAAATACCAAGTTTTTTTATTATAATTATTATTATTGGGATATGTATTGTAATTATGAGATTTATTTTAAGAATTGCAAAAAAAAAAAAAAAAAAAAAAAAAAAAAAAAAAGGAAATTTATAAATACCATCGCAAGAATTCGACTTGTTATTTATTACGAAAAAAGACATGGAGTGATAGAGAAAGAGAGAGAGAGAGAGAGAGAGAATGCTGTTATATTTGTAACTAACTTGATCCCACTCTCCTTCTTTTTTTCTGGTAAAAGCGATCTTATTAGTAACAGGTATTTGTTATATATCACGAAGAATGACAAATAAGTCATAATTCAAATAAAGTATAAAAGATCAAAAAAGTTGGCAGTTTCTTTATCAAAATATATAATCGGCTTTTTTTTTTTTCTTTTTCTTTCATAATAATAATCAGTAATAAAATGAAATATATCCTCGCACTTGCCGCTACCTTTATGCTTTCAGTTAAAGCAGCTAGTCTTGAACCAAGAGCGGAAATTGGTGAAGCTTTAATGATGTACGGTTATAATCCTCCTCGTGTCAATCCCGAGTACTGTGTAGGTTTCTCTATCGATTATCCCACTACACCTGGTCTTGTATTTGAACATGGATCTATTCAACAATTGAAATGGTCTGTTGATGAAAATGTTACTTCTGCACCCGATATCATTACTCGTATTCGTATCTTGAATTCTACTCAACACAATCAATTTATTATTGGTGAAAATATGAGTAAGGATTATATGTATATATATTTGATTTAGGAAGATTATTTAATTCCTTTATTTAGCATTGTTCCGTGATAGTAACACAGGTGAAGCTATATTCCCTCTTGATGTTCAAGATGTGAGTGGTCTTTACCATTACCGTATCATGGTGAACTATGTTGGTACTACCGTTCATTGTGTATATGAATCCGTTCCCTTCACTATCCTTCAAAACCCTTTCAAGAAGTACTTTACTGGTGGTCCCGCTGCTGTTGTTGTACCAAAGCCTTATGAACTCTATTCATTGGTACTTGATGATAGTTATGTCAACCAAGCATAATTTTGTAACACTTGGCTATGACGGCATTTTTTTTTCTTGGCTTGAAATAAAAAATAAAATAAAAATCTATTTTTAAAACCATTTATAAATATTCTCTTTTTTCTTAACAAGTTTATTTTTTTTTTAAAAAAAAAGAGTAAAGATGACTTTAAAAAATTTACAATTCTCTTACAACAAGTTTAAAACCGATGTGCAATCACAAATTGCAAGAAGTAATCCAATGCAAAAGCAAGACACGAAAGCTTTATCCATGTGGATTTTCCAGGAACGTAGTGACCTTGCCACTATGCGTACTATGGCTTATCAACGTAAAGAAACGGTCAAGGCTTTAAAGGATTGGATAAAAGAAGAAGTAGAAGAAGAAAGTGTAGAAAATGGGCGTGATTTAGAGGATATTGTTGGAGATAAGTTGACTCGTTTACTTGAAAAGCAGATCGAAATTGAACAAGAGTATGCCAGTAAGTGATACAAATAAATAAATAAATAAATGTTTACAAAGACTAAGGTCCTCTTAGACAAGTTTCAACAGTATCGTCATGCTGTAAAATCGATTCGGGATAGAGAAGAAAAGTTATCAGACGCAAGAGAAAAGAAACGATCACTTCAATCACGTATTGCCAACTTAAGCAAAACCAGCCCTAAATCACCCAAATTAGCTGAATTCCAAAAAGAATTAAAATCATTGGCTCATGATACACATGAAAGTGAATTGGATTTAGCTGATTTCAAACGTTTTGCAATCAAAGAAGCATTCTATCTTCGATTTAATGCAATGAATGAATACGCTGAAAAGACTGCTTTAATTGCTGGCTTTGGTAAATACTTGACTGATTTAATTGATATTGAACCTACTCCATCTACTCAACCTACTAGAAGTCCTTATGAAAAAGGTCCTGAAGCTGCCGTTATCTTTGCTGATGCTATAGATGCTGTTGATAATTGGAAACCTATGGCTGAAGATGAAAGACCTACACTTGCAAATGATGTCATGACTGCTGGAAAAGGAAAAGAACCTGAAGGTATCACAAATCAACCACCAAAACTTCCACCACGTAAAGCTTCTTCTGTAGAAGTAGAAACAATGACTCAACCCACTGGTTATACTCCTGATGAAGTATCTCAAGCTACAGGTGATTTAAAGACAAGTCATGAAACTGAAGTAGATCTTGATAAACTTGATTTATATGATGCTCCTCCACCAGCATACGATGGACCACCACCACCTGCCCACCAATCTTCTCCATTAAATTCAGATCAACCTATTATTCAAGATAGTGGTTATTCATTTAGTTCTCCTTATCAATCAAACGCTACTTTACCTCCAGCACCTCAACCACAACATCAACAATACAATCATCAAGTATTTGAATCTCCTGTACCTATGCATCAACAATCACCTTATGGCTCTCCTTACCCACAACACAATAATAATCATTACTTGCATCAAGAAAGTACTTATTATGATCAAACTGGTATGTTATATAATACACAAGTCAATTATCAACAATTATATCGTCAAGTCAGTCAACGTAGACAACCTGCTGCTTATCGTCCTTATTCTGAATTTCAACAACAATTTAATCATAATCAAAATGATGGAAATAATAACTTGAGACAAAAAGTAGATGCTGGTGGGTTCCGTATCCCTGCACCTACACCAACTCATGATACTGCTGAAGATGAAAAAGAGAAATTGGCTCAGTATTATAGACAACAAGATGAACAACAACAACAACAACAACAACAATATAATAATGTTTCTCATTATGATCAATATGGTAATGTTGTCTCTCCTTATGATGGACCTCATCATACTCCATCTCAATACGGTGGTTCTCAATATGAAGGTTCTCAATATACTCAATCACAATATGCTCAATCACAATATGCCCAATCACAATATGCTCATTCTCAATATGAAGGATCTCAATACGGTGGTCAACAAGACTATCAACAAACACCTACGCAACAACATCAACAATTACAATCTCAGAATTCGGTTCATCAACCTACATCTCCTCCTCCAGGTGTTTTTCAAGACCCTAATACTGCTGCTACTACTGCTACTACTAATACCACTAATAACATTACTCAAGAATTACATAAACCAAATTATGAACAAAAGATCCAAGAAGAAGAGTAAAATAAAAAAAGACACACTTATTATTATTTCTTTTTTTGAAACATATATATATATAATAAAATTTTATAATGCAAACTATTTTTTATATATATGTTGTATTTTATTTTATAAAAAAAATGAAATGAAATGAAATAAGGGAAGGGAAGTGAGCTTTTTTTTTGTTGTTGTTGTTGAAAATGATATTATTTACAGATAATAGAGAAGGGGGGAAGGGGGGAAGGAAAGGGGAGGAAGAAGAGAGGGAAAAGAAAGGGGGTATGATTGTGTGTGTGTGTGTGTGTGTGTGTTTTAAATGATTAATGTGTATATACGATTATTATAGAGTATGATTTTTTTTTCTTGCTTAATGAAGGTTTACTACAACATGCATCCATTCATGATGTCTATTTGCAAAGTGTAAATTAATCCATTTGTGTACAAAGGCCCCATGAATTCGGACTAATAGACGTTCAGAACACATTGGACAAGTTCTATAAGAGTATTTTTTGTCAACACCTGTTGTTGATGAAGTAGTAGAAGAAGAGGATGAAGAAGAGGAGGAAGATGCAGAAGATGATCTTCTTAACGAAGTCTTTTCTGGTGCTACCATCGTCTTTTTATTCAATATATCAAATGATGAGGATCTTAAGAGTGGTGAAGAGCTGACAATAGACATTTTTCTTGTTATAGTAATAAGTAGTAGTGTTTGTTAAAATTTATAAAACTATATTGTTGATTTGCATGCAATAATTATGAATATGTAAAAGAAACTTTTATCTAAAATATATAAAATAAAGAAGAAGAAAAAAAAAATCTTTTATACATATGTACCTTTTTATATATTTTTTTTTTTTTTTTTTTTTTTGGGGAAACACACATATTGTCATGGGAGGTGTAATATGCGCAATATCACAAAACACTAGTTTTCTTTTAATCAACAAACAATATTATGTTTGCTTATTTAGCGCCATTGAATAAATCATCTCATTTATTATAATAAATCCCGCCATTATTTTAATCTTGACCGTTCCCCCCACTCACTTTACCCCTTAACTCTCTAATATCCCTTAGTGCATGAACTATATAGTTACCTTGGAAAAAAAAAAGAAAGAGAGAGAGAATTGACGTAACAAATAAAACGTAGTACAAAGTAATCTTTTTAGTTACTAAATAGCGCAAGTAACACACCTAAAATGTTTTTTTTTGTGTGAAAAAAAAAAAAAAGGTTTAATCTGGTGATTAATGTACACAACTTTTTTTTTTTTTTTTTCATTTTTAACCTTTTAAAACTTATAAAATAAATTACATTGTATAAAAAAAATTAAAATGATATGTGAGGAAAAGAGAGAGAGAAAGGGAGGGAGAGCGACAGAGATAAAGTTAAATAAAATTGCGTGATGGTACGCTTAGCATTGGTAGATTTTAAGAATAAAATTTTATATATATATAAAAAAAAAAGGTACGCACATCAAATGACTAAGATTTTGTTTTTTTTTACGCCCTTTTTTCGATATACCTTACTTTAACTTAATCCGCATATTCTTTTACTACTCTTCTGTTTAATTCTCAACACCGTGATTGTCAAAAGAGAAGAAGAGAAATAAAAATTGTTTCATATACTTTTTTCAATTGATGATATACAATCATAAAAAGGGCCCGTTTAGTTCTAATAAAAAGTTTTTTTTTTTTTTTTTTTTTTTTTAAAGTGGGACAACTTTTTTCGGTTGACTTTTCGGCTGGATTTCCTGTCATGGTAACAATAGAAACATGCTCATCTTTCTGTAATCGTTTAAATAATATGAATAAAGTTAGAATAAAGCCGAGTGTTACACTTTTAACAGTGTAAAAAGAGAGTGGGGAATTAGAAAGTGAGTAAATCTTCTTCTCTCTCTTTCTTTTTTAATTATAAAAAGTATTATTATTTATTTGTGTGTACTGATGATAAACATTTTAGTTATCCCCATGATATTTCATTTTCTCACCCAAGGACCGGGATGAGATTCGGGGGAGTTGGGGGAGTTGGGTGTAATGTTCTCGTTTATTTTATTTTTTTTATTTATGTATTTTTTAAAAAAAAAAAAGTATATTCAGACCTATGGTATAATCGTTACACAGGCCTAGTTATACTTGTGTGTGTGTAATAATGTACAGAGAGCACTGACCCTTTTGATATAATTGACCCTCATCAGCCCTTTTTTTTTATTATTATTATTTCCTCCCCCCCCCCAACAATAACAACTAAGCATACAACCGTTTTATCTATTTACACTGGTTTCATTATTATAGTATGGTCTATATTGATTATTACATCATTTAATGTATAACATTTCTTTTGCAAGATAAATACATATGTAAATCTCAATTTATTTAAACCATTCAATATCTGATAATAAAACGTTTCAACTAATAACTTTTTTAGCGTCTTAAAACAGAAAAATCGGAATCTCAACTTTTTCCTTCTCTCTGTTTTGGCACATCTACTATTATACGTGTCTATATATTATGCTCTTTAAAACACATTATCTTTTTGTTTCAAGACGATGGTTTCTTCAAAAAAGAACTTGTACATGTTTCACTCATTAGACAAGGAATGTGTTTTAATTATAACTTTATCATATTAGATCCCTTCTTGCTTAATCTCGCTTGCTCTCTCTCTTTTTTTTTTTTTTTTTTTTTTTAAAAAAATTTGTTGTTAATACCGATGTATATATGTATTCAACTACTTGGATTTAAAATATTTTGGCGTTAAGAGATTTTTAACTAACCTAACTTCAAACGCACGGCAAATCAAGTTTTGTTTATGTACACTAACAAAGAATAAAGTTGTAACAAAAACAACCGCTTATTTGTAATGTGTATCACCAAAAGAAAAAAAAGTCTCTAATTTTATAGTTCAAAAGAGGTGTACGACTTTTATTTCTTAAGTTTGCAGAAAAATATGCATATCTATGAACTCTGTAGTAAATGACAAAAAAAAAAAACTCTAAATGTTCATAAACTTCTGGATAAAATAAAAAAAAAAATAGAATTGTATATATTTTAAAGTTTTTTTTTTCTTGGTTGTTAATCAACCCCAAATGTTTTATATAATTTTGTCGTTATCGTCGTCGTTCAGTCATAGATCTTTTTTTTTTTTTTTAATGAGATTGCGCGCCTCGATCCGGTGCAACTTATTTATAAAAATAAAGTTTTTATTTCTCCAGTATTTGTTTTTTTTAGGGAGAATAAATAAAACAGGATTTGGACAAGTTAAAACAGAAACGCGATCTAAAAAAAAAAAAAAAGATCAAATCCAACTATAAACAGGTTTCATAAATGTAGTTAAGAGATTCTTAATGTTTTGTCTTTTTGCAAAGTCTATTAATAGTTGCGACAAAGCAGAGCCTCTAATATCATTTGTGATAAGTCTATCTCTTGTGTGCAATGTGAGAGAGCTTTTAAAAGCTTTGTCGATGATCGAGGAATTACATATTTTCGTACTACTTCTTTTCGGACCACTTCCTTTCATGGCATTTACTACTGATGATTATATACAGCTCGGTGGATATTTGTCTATATTGACAGTGGAATTAGAGCCCAACCACAAACAATGACTACTTTCTTCACATGAATGATAATAGACTCTATTGTTTCTAATTTATTCTTTCTTTTTCCACGTTTTATTTTATTTTATTTTTTATTCTCCACTTATTTGTAAACTGTAAAATGTATTTGTTTAAAGGACAATGTAGAATAGCTTGTTAAATATTTCTCATGATGTTGTTGATTCAGAAACGCTCTCTCTTTATGAGAAATTTATGTATTAAATATATCTACCATATAATTTCAGTTCACCTTCTTTTATTAGCTGACAATTTGATATGTTGTCTTATAAGTCAGCAAATCTTTTATCAATTACTTCAGAGTTAATAAGTTCTACGGATTTCGATTCTTTGAAAGCCGAATTCAACGCTAGAGAAGATAGGTTGCCTAAATTCGTGATCATACTATGGATACCACGATATGAGGACATGTGGGAATAAGATATGCCAAAAGACTAAAAGCTATTCTATCACAATAATAAAAAAAAAACAACAGTATAATCGATACCATCAACAATATTATCATGAAAGCGACAGTTTTTTTTTTAATAATATTTTCATCAATAAGGATATGGTTCATTTACACGGTATATATTAAATAGGACTGTAACTTCTGGTTTTTAGAAGTCTTCTAAATGAAAGGATCCATTGTTTAACTTTCATGGCGCCAATTTTATGTGTACAAAGCTTATCTGAAACTTTAATAAGTTTAAAGACTTCAACAGATAAGTATGTTGCTTTTATAAAAGTTGCATGCCGGCTAAGAGAGCCTGTTTATTACAACTAGTAACCTGCAAATTGAGGTAAGTCGTCATAGTAATTTTATCATTTATAAAAATGTGTTCATTATTGGAGAAGTGAACTTCCCAATATAACACAAAAATTCAAATAAATGTGTGAACTTGGGAAGTCAAATTAAAGTCCATTGAGTATCTTGTATTACTGAGGTGATTTTTTTTTAGGCCAAAAGTTGGCTTACACATTACCCGTGCCATATTGTTATTATTCACATTAACGTACTCGTTATTGCACATGCTTCTCGGGTATCTAATTTCTCATTGTTACTAGTCTACCTACTAATAAAAGCTAAAAAGAACCCTTGATTAAATGATCAATTTAACGAAATTATGATCCTATGATTATTTGGCCACACCAAGATTTACAACATTTACTCTAATATATATCGCGTTACATTTATATTCCCTTCTGTGTTTCCATGTCATGGGGGGGGGGGGTTTAAAAAAATAAACAAATTTGATTTATGTGCAGGAAAAACTATTTTTTTTTATTTACAATATGGTACAAAAAAAAGATGATTTCTTGTTTACTCTGCCTTGTTATGATGATGCTTTTGCTTGGCTTCTTCTCTTTGCTTATGAGCTTCATTCATCTTTTCGATAGTCTCCTTATCTTCTTCAGCTAATTCTTCATCGATACGTTCACCTCTGGATGCCTTGGAGGGTTCGTGACCGAAATTCTTTTGGTTATGTTTTTCCAATTCCTTCAAGTCGTTGAACATTTCATTGTGACCTTCATTGGACTTTTCATAGGGACGACCTGCACCTAAGGCGGTTTCAGCGTGGGCAATTTGAGAGGGAGCTTTGTGAGACATGTTTATATATAATATTTAATCGAGATGTATTAATGAAAAGAAAAAAAAAATTTAGAAAACATCAATGCTTTTATATATTGAAAATTTTCCTTCTTGACAAGGGAGTTTTATTTTTTACAAATCAGCTAAAAAAAAAAAAAAAAATTTATGTCATTGAGGTATCATTATATGCTCCTAAATTGACTAAAAACATTTTCCTGGTAAAATTTAGTCTTATCTTTCAATAGGCTGTTTCTGACAGACTGTGGAGGACTTAATCCTAGAGCATCAGCACGATCTAAATATACACTTTTTTAGTACGTTTTTATGATTTAAGGCATTAAAATGTCAAATACCCCAGCGGTCAATTCTACTTAAACCGACACATGGTCCATAAGTGTAATCCAAATCAAAATGTCTAAGCATTTTATCAGTTTCATCCAATAAACGCTCCTCGTGAACTAAATAAATTCTGTATTAACTAAACTATTTTCGGGTCTTTTTATTTTCTGCAAAACAATACTTTGTGGCTTTTTCCATTCTATTTCCTGCTCTGTATCTTTTTATTATACGTTAATTCAACAGTAAACTTGTGTGTGTGTGTGTTTTTTTTTTGAAAAATACAAACCTCTAGTCTTTAATTCCTGCTTCACACTACCAATTTTTAAAACACTATCATCATCAATAGACTTAGTTTTAAACTCCTGTTTAGTATGACGACGTGTCTTTGGAATATTCAATGAAGTTTGTGTTTTTGGTGCCATTATTATAATAAGAAAAAAAAAAGTAAGAGAAAAAGGATGGTTTTATGTCATGTGCAATTGATTTTATGCATTTTTTCAAGTTGATATATTGAGTTCTTTTTTTTCTCGCAGACATGAAAAAAGTTTGGTTGGCCAACATAAGTAACATCATTATGATGAATATCCTCTCATTATAGAAGGTGCTGGAATTCAAGTTTTTTTTTTTTTTTAGTGAGTTTAATGGTGTTAAGTATGATCATACAGAAATGTAATGCTTAAGCGATTCCTTTAGGCACGTTTGGTTGTAATCAAAAATTAAACGGCATGAAATGGCAATATGACATTACGATAAGTCTGTTTGATGCATATTACACGACCTATTTTGATTGGGAAATATATGTCTTAAAATATTTTTACCATGGGTAAAGAAAAAAAAAAATTAGAACCTTACATATTAGTCTGTAACTGACACTTATAAAAAAAATAAAACAGCGTTTGACTTTAACGAAAATGTTCTAGTGATATTTTCTTAACTACTACAAACTATTAGAATAACTAGGTATGGATGATGACTTTGGATGTATGATGACCGGTAAACTTAAATGTTTTATTAAGGTCTATCACATAACATTTTATTTTGAGCACTAAGCCCAGGCTTTCTCTCTTTCTCGCGTTGCTGAACCTGTCCCATGATTAAGATTCTTAATTCCGACAAAAACATGGATAACGACACGGAAACAAAGAAAGGGTTACGAAACTTTGCCATTGAATCTATTAATTTCATTTGGAATAAAGCGCACACGTGAATTCAATTACAGGAAGAAGACTATAAAAATCAGATCCATCCGCTATTATCAATTGTAATTGCAAAGCTCAACAGTATATTTATATGTATTCCAAAATGAAAATTTGAAGTAGACGGACTACATGTGTAATTTATTGTATTATCTTTTTGAGCTTGTATCGTTCTACTCGATAAATTAACTCATCAACATTGTATGGGTATTATTATTAGTTATAGAGATGTGGCACTATAAAATCAGTCGTTTTTTACAAGAATGGTCATACAATAACTTAAAAAGCATGTTCCCGTCGATCCTCATCCTGATATAGCACAAAGCGATATAAGAAGCTAATAAAAGCGCACATAGATTAAAAAAATAACAAAAAAGGAATGGATAGTTCGGTCTGTTCCAAATTTAAGGAATATTTACTTTCTATGTGAAATAAATTAAGTGCAATGTGTTATCTTCTTTTTCCCTGACTATTGGGACGAACCAATTGGACTCTTATATTGTGTTAAACTGTATGTACACACACACAAAAAAAAAAAGAGGGATGTAATTAATATAGTAACTGAGAATAATTTATTGAGGCCTAAAGTTAAATAGAAAGGGAAAAATACAATACAAAATAAAGAAATTCTAGTTTCCGAACCCGTAAAAGTTATATTCAGCCCAATTGACCGGATTTTCTAAAAGCTTGACATCAACTGGAATTGCATCCTTTTCAAAATTTTCGTCAAGAATAGTTTGACCAACTGCTTGTTCGGGCTCTGGTACCAATTTCATTAATTCATGATACTCCTTGGGTATAATAACTTTGCTGTCTGTATTGGCGCTATCGCTTATTCTTCTTTGGAAATATTGTTGTGTGATTCTTCGTGGAGGAATTTCTGTAATATTTGAAACGAAATGTTGACCAATGACAGGAGATTCGTTAGTGGCTGCATAGAAATCAAGACACTCTTCAAACTGGATCTTTCTAAATTGCGAATAATGAGCATCGTATTTCTTGTGTAAAGCGTCCTTCAAAGTCTTTACATTTTTATCGTTAGGATGAAGGATTCTCCAAGGATCACGACAGGTTTCAGCTCGACAGGATTTGAGTACGACTAAAAGAGCATCTAGTCGATTAACAATTTGACTATGAACATCAGTGTACAAATTCTTCATCTCATAAGGATCATTCTTTAAATCATAAAATTCATGTTCTCCTGTACACCAAACACTATACATATCTATGTGGTACATAAAAATAACCAAATTAGTAATATGTACTTCCAAATCGATCGACATGAGTGTAACATATAATAAATCACTTACAATTATAATCCTCGGAAATGACACGAAGAGTTTTATAAGTATTGGGACCTTCGAACCCAATATTATAATTCTCTGCAAATAAACGAGAATTCCAGAATTCAACCGAGAAACTTTCTTTAGATACAGGTTTACGATGTCTTGCAAGCTCTTTAGTTAATGGCATAACACCACCATCTACCCAAGAAGGAATATGTTCATCACCACCAGCAATAGCAACGAAAGTAGGAGCTAAATCATGATGGGCACTTACTACTTGGCTCACCTTACCTTTACCAATACCGGGACCTCGTACAATTAAAGGAACGCTAAACAAATTAAGAAGACTATTAGTTTATAATCGACTTTTTTTTTTTTTTTTTTTTTTTTGAAATTATTCATTTGTATGGCGCAATATCAAAACTTACTTTATATCTTCTTCCAAATTAGTACATTTACCCGGGTAGGCTCTATGTTGACCAAGATGGTAACCGTTATCAGCACTGTAAAAGACAAAGGTGTTATCTAATTCACCTGATTTTTCTAATTCTTCAAAAATGGTACCGACGATTTCATCAACGGATTGTAAGGCACGAAGACGGTTTCTGTAGGTCTCATCTAATGCTTCAACAAGAGTTGCGTTTAATTTTTCAAGTGTCTTCCAGTAAGAGGCTGTTTTGACCTGTTGGTCTGGATTGAAATGAGGTGTACGAGGAACTTATAGAATGAAGAATTGTTAAAATCCTTTGCTTTCTAGTTATGTTCCCATTAATACAT
The DNA here is from genome assembly GCA_025716855.1 of Pilaira anomala. Taxonomy (NCBI): domain Eukaryota; kingdom Fungi; phylum Mucoromycota; class Mucoromycetes; order Mucorales; family Mucoraceae; genus Pilaira; species Pilaira anomala. Next base: position 76,650 of record JAIXMQ010000084.1, read on the forward strand.
TACCTTTTACATCCTTAAAAAGGTGGGCATGACGAGCAGCTGGAATAGGATCACTTGTCTTCATAGCACCATCTTTACCAACTTCAAATTGACCATGAGGTGCCATAGGTGCCACTATTTATAAGGAGAGTAATTTAGCCTAAAGTAACAGAAAAAAAAATACACATACCCCATAAAAAGAAAGGATCTTCTTGTGCCTGAACTCTCTTGAGAGCAGCACGGGTCTTGGCATGGACAACATCTGTTTGGTAAACATCCTTATAGTAAACAGGTGGTTCACCGTTCACAGAGAATACAGCCGAGTTATAAATATAAGTATAAGGATCAACCAATTGATCTTGATGATTAAAGCCTCGAGGCGTAGGGTTGTTGTAGTTATTCACAGAGTATTGATTCATCAATTTACCAATGTAATTAGTATTATAACCCGATTTTTGTAACCAAATGGGTAAATAGTCTTCGCCTAGTTTCAAGGTATTAAAACGTTCATAGCCTCCATAAGGAGGTGATACGTCAGTGATACTAAAAGGGGGGGAAAAAAAAAGTATAAAAATATATTACTTATAATTCATGACAAGATAGTTTTACTTACTTTGTGTTGTGAGCATATTGACCTCTCAAAAGACCAACACGGCTAGGACAACAAACAGCAATGGTAGCATAATGGTTTTCGTAAACTGTACCTTCGTCAATCAAATACTTTTGAACATTTGGCATATACTTTAAGGAATCCAGCTTATGATCTTGATCATCGGTAAAGATAAAGATAATATTAGGTTTCTTCTTGGCTTCTGTATGTTTTTGAGCATTGACCGAGGTAAGTGCAAGGATGGCACCCAGTAGTAACAAGGAAGCTGTTTTCATTATTGAGAAAAATGTTAGATAAAGAAAAGTTTAAAATATCTCGCTTTGGCTTATTTCATTAAGGGTTTTTATATTGATGATTTTTCGAATTGCGTTCCATCTTATGCGTGCCACACAATTTTTTTTTTTTTTTTATTGGCACTTTTGATCACCCTTTTTTTTTTTTTTTTTTTTTTTTTTTTTTTTTTTTTTTTTTTTTTTTTTTTTTTTTTTTTTTTTTTTTTTTTTTTTTTTTTTTTAAAACATGGTTAGTGACACATGATGAAAATGGCGTAATACACATTTTGAATATCGAAATAAATGCAAAATATCCCGTCATTTGACAGAGATATACTCTTGAAGTATATATCTGTATAACCATCATATCGATAAATATAACCAATTGTATTATTTTGAAGAAAAATATCCAAAAAAGGACCTTTTTATTATTATAATTGATGTGGATCTATAATGATTCATGTTGGAGGCATGTAAAAAAAAAAAAAAGAGGAAAAAAAAAGAAGAAGATCAGATAATAGTGTTGAAATATTATAAATCTAAAAAAAAGTAATATATACAATGCATGCACAATAAACCACGGAACTATTTGTTTAATGTCATAATTTCCTTACAAGTATAATACTTTTAATTTTTTTTTAGTTCTTGGTAGGCTTCTTGGCTATAATAATAATAAAAAATTGGCGTTAGGGTTACTCTCATTTCTTCTTCTCTTTATGCTCTAAACTATTCACACAATCAACTTACTTCCGTATTTGGATCTACTAGTAGTTCTAGTAGCGACACCTTGAAGATCCAAGGCACCACGCACAAGATGATAACGTACACCAGGAAGATCAGGAACACGACCACCACGAACCAAGACAACAGAATGCTCTTGTAAATTATGACCTTCACCAGGAATATAAGCAGTAACTACCTTACCATTTGTCAACTTGACTCTGGCAACCTTTCTGACAGCTGAGTTAGGCTTCTTGGGTTTGGTGGTATATACTTTGTTACAAACACCTTTACGTTGGTAACATCCTTCAAGAGCAGGTGATTTACTCAATTTTGTCTTGGTCTTACGACACTTCTTGATGACTTGATTTAAAGTGGCCATGCCGGCCTTTTGTTGTTGTGCAAATACTGTGTTCATGGGCTTCAATTGACTGAGAATGCGACTTTGTTGTGTAGGTTGTGTCATGAAAGTACGAGCACCCATTAATCCATTGCTGCTGGTGACGGGCTTCCAGGCAGTCTTTAATAAAGAGCGGAAAGCTTGCATCTTTTATCTATCGTTTTTTTTCTGTAGTGAAGAAAGATATATATTAAAAAAAAAAAAAAAAAATTAAAAATTATTTGCGGAGGGGGGGGGCTAGTGTTATGTTTTTTTTTGTAAGCAGTGAAAAAACCTATATATTGTTTGAATTAAATCTCAGTTGTCAAGTTTTTTGGTCTCAAAGTTATTAGTTATTTCTCCTGGAGGAGAGACTTGCTCGCTCTTATCTTTTTTTTTTTTTTTTTTTTTGACAGATTGGAAACTGGTCTCTTTCCTGAAAGTTCGGTAGTTTATTGCTATAGTTTTTGACAGCTAGGTACTTTGTTGCTATGCAACGTATTTTTTTTTTATTTTTATTTTTTTACACATTTGATTTAAGGCAGCACATATTACTAGCAGCAATGACTTTATCAACCTTCTAGATTAGATTTAAGTCAATTTAACATACACAGTTTTTACAGCCATAGGTTAGGTTGTAAAAATTAATGTTGACTAGAAAGACCAAATTAACAACTTGCTCGAGATTTTAGTACATCTAAAGCAAAATATTTAAAAATAATCACTGTAACCCCCCTTTATGTAGTAATAGAAATGGACGCTTCCTTTTTACTTGATTTAAATTGCTGACACAAAAAAAAAAACAGCCCCAAGTGCTTATTTATCAAAACCAAGTCTTATTTTTTTTTTTTTTTTTTTGAAATTGATCAGGACACATTCACTGTGTGTACATATTTGAGGCTTAGTCTGGATTTAGAAAACTCGACAAAATAGAAAAGAAAAACAAATCTCCTAAATCTAACGGTGCCTAAAACATATTTACAAAAATATAATATCCAGAAATAAATAAAACTATGAGTGGTGTCAAGAATTCCGCCGAAGGAATATGTATTCTTGGAGTACGCCTACATCATAAAAAGCTTAATCACATCATTTGTTTTATTGTGCATAGATGTGTCACACACATACTTGCTATACGTTTCTTTCTTTCCGTAACCATTTCTCTTTGGGAAGCAATGTATGAAACTATCTATTTTTAGGTGCACCATATTTTCCATTACATGATTAAATAACAATAGACTTCCGAAAATAGAGGAAGCTATTGTTTTCTAATTAAACTAGAAAAGAATTCACCATATTGATGAGATATATCCCAACAAGTTCTTTATGCTTCTCCTTGTAATAATTACTTTATTATTGTCAAAGGGCAACAAAGAGACAAAAATTGACTGAGATTTAATCTTTTTCTAAAAAGTGACGGCTATGTACCACTAAAAAATAAATAGTGACGCAAGAAAATAGAAAGTAGAGAAAGGGAAAAAAAAAAAAAAAAAGTTTTTTTATTTTTCCCTTTTTTTTTTTTTATCAGTACAACTTTATATATAATGACGGATAATTGGGATAGAACACTCTTTGATAAAGATTTAAAAGCTATATTAGAAAGTAAATTACCAGTTTCTGCTTCAAAGATTACTGGACTTCAATCTTTAGCAACTGCTCATCCAAAGGTTAGTTTTTTTTTTGTGTGCGAAAAAAAAAAAAAATTAGGTGGGAACTAAAAAAAAAAAAAAAAAATGTATATAGCATCACAACTATATTGTTCAGTGTATTACTCGTTTTATTGAGACAGCACCACCAGATTATCGTTTAGCAGGTTTGTATGTAATTGATGCTATATCACGTGCTGTACAGAAACAACAAAGAAAAAGAGAAGAAAATAATGAGGGACCTCATGAATCAGATGGCTATCTTAAACGATTTGCTATTGTTTTGAAAGATGATTCATTGATAGGATGTTTTGAACCATGTACACCAAAGGATAAGGTAATTTTTTTCTCTCTCTTTTATAACTTAGAATATACCTTCTTTTTTTTTTTTTCTTTTCCACCTTCTCCTCTTCCTCCTTCCCTTTCCCTCTTCATATACATTTATACTGGCAAGCAAGAACCAAGAAGAACTGAAAAAGGTAAAGAACGAAAGAAAGAAAAATAGAGAGAAAGAGTAAGTAAATATTGGAATCAAGAAATAAGGGAGGATCATGATGGATTAAAAAAAAAATATATATATTCACACAATTGGAATAAAAAAGAATTGGAATTCTACTACACACACACACACACACACACACACGTACACTATAAAATATCAATCAACATGTTGGATTAAATGTTCTCTCTGTTTTTTTTTAAAAAAAAAAAAGTTGTTTCTTTTTCTATTCTCTCTTGCTCTTGCCGCAGATTTTTCTGCAAGTAAAACTCTCTGGCTATGTGTGTATGTCTCTATTGAAGAGGATAAAATGTACACTACCCACCCACGCTCTCACGCTCACACATACACACACACACACACACACACACACACACACACCTATAGAATTCACAATTAAAAAAGATACAACACGATTTTTATATTTGTATGGTTTTTCTTATATAATCTTTTTGGTAAATAAAATAGGATAAAGTCAAAAAGACACTCGATTTCTGGGAACAGGGAAACATATATTCAAAAGAGATGGTTCAATATGTCAAACGGTCATTTTTGAATAGCGCTTCGATGATGAAAACAAACGATGGTGGAACTAAACAACAAGAAAAAGGTTATTATTATTTTATATATAAAAATATTTTTTTTTTCTTCAAAGAAAAAAGAAAAAAGAAAAAAAAAACTTTTTTTTTTTTTATTATATTATTTGAGAGTGTTTGAAAATAACTAAAAAGAAATTATAAATTACAAATTGTAGTTACAGCTCAATCACCTGTTGATACTGCTTTACTCTTGGCTACTCTTAGTAATATTGGTAACGGAAGTTTAGCAAACTTAAATATTCCTGGCTTAGCTGCTACAACAACAACAACAACTAGTACTTCTTCTTCTTCTTCTCCACCACCTCCACCACCTCCACAACAACAACAAGCTGCTCCTGAACCCAATGCACCTGCAATACTTCCACCTGCTCTTGCTAAATTATTAGGTGGACTTGTCACAACACCTACACCTGTCAATCCATCTCCTTCACCACCTTCTGATCCACGTATGCGTAATGACCCACGTCAAAGAAATAATTGGCCACCACCACAAGGACCTTCTATTCCTCGAGCAACCGGTGAAAGAAAATCAAGGTGGGGATCTGCTAATGAAACTGTGGTACAACAAGCTTCTCAACAAGATCCTTGGTTACAACGTCAAACTATTCAAGATCCACGTATAGCTGCTGCTGCAGTTTCTGCTGCCGTTTCTGCTGCTGGTATACCTTCATCCTCATCACCTATTAGACTACCACCACCACCACCACAACAACAACAACAACAATATCAATCTAATCCATATCAAAATACACCACAATCAAATTATCAACCATCCTATCAATCATCATCACAACAACAATCATCTTATCAGCCATCATCTTATCAACAACAACAACAACAACAACAACGTTCTAATGTAAAAGGTGCTGACCCTGTCAATGACATTTCTTTACCCCCTGGATGTATTAAAGGTAAGCTCCAACAAAAAAAAAAAAAAAAAAAAAAAATTAAAAAACTAAAATATTTTATTTTATTCATCAAAGTACTTACGCGTACATTATTTGTTGGACCTATTCCAGATGATTATGAAAAAGAAGACGTCAGCCAATTGTTTTCAAAATACGGTGAATTAGCGAGCGTGATCGTTTCCAAGAAGCTCAAGGGACGCCATAACGCATTTCTTAAATTTTTGACACGCGCTTCAACCGAAGCAGCCAAATATGGTAGTGCAGGACTTGTGGTAGAAGATGTACCAGTCAAAGTGAATTGGGCATTTGGATTTGGACCCAAGAAACATTTTAATTATGATCGAGGTGATTCTATTATTCCTTTAAGTGAATTAAGTCCAGAAGAAAAAGATAATTTGATGACAGCGCCTGTAGGTGGATTTCAAGGACAACCTGTGAGAGAAAGAATGACGGTAGAAGAACCTGAAGCACAGTATAGACCTGAATGGAAGAATGAAGATCCTCATTTGCGTACTACAAATCATATGAATAAACGTCAACAAGGTCCTAGTGGTGCCAACTTTGAAGAAATCAATAGTAATCGAAAGCGTGGTAGATTTGGTATTGATTCTTCTTCTTCTCCACCAAGATTTCAGCAGCAACAGCAACAACAACAACAATTACTTTCTCCTTCAAGATATCAATCACACGCTTCTCCTCCAAGATTTCAACAAGATCAATCTCCTATTCGACATGGTGGAAGAGGTCAAGCATTTTATCAACCACACCCACAACAGCAGCAGCAGTATGATCCTTCAATACCTGTTCATCATTATTCCGATCATCAACACTAATTTTGTTGTCAAAATAAATAAATAAATAGTGGGATCCTCATTTTCCATCCTTTTTTAATATAAAAAATATGAGGAGTAATAAAATAAATAAATAAAGGAGCATCTATTACGCTTTGTTTATGTATTTACTATACTTGTCAAAAATTACTTTTTATTTTAAACCAATGGAATAGAACAACAATCAAAATCCCTTACATGTTGTGTTACAAATAAACAATATAAACGACACATTCTTTAAGGTACAATTATTATTTGATATCATTTTTTTTTTTTTTTTTTTTTATTTAAAATTTAAAAAAGCTGTACAAAAGGATTTTATAAAAAAAAAAAAAAAATGAGGTATTTCTTTCTTTGTATATCGATTTTTTTTTAGTAGTTGTTGTTGAGTATATGTTGAGAGAGAGAGAGAGAGAGAGAGAATCATATTAATTATGGAAAAAAAAAAAATGCAAAGGAAAGGGGGGTTTTTTTTGTTGTTGTTGTTGAATTTAAGAACGTTCACCACGAAGACGACGAGCTAATTGGATATCCTTGGGTTGAATGGTAACACGTTTAGCGTGAATAGCAGCCAAGTTGGTATCTTCAAAGAGAGAGACCAAGTAAGCTTCAGAAGCTTCTTGGAGAGCACCAATAGCAGAAGATTGGAAACGTAAATCGGTCTTGAAATCTTGAGCAATTTCACGAACAAGACGTTGGAAAGGAAGCTTACGGATTAAGAGTTCAGTAGACTTTTGATAACGACGAATTTCACGAAGAGCGACTGTACCAGGTCTATAACGATGAGGCTTCTTGACACCACCAGTAGAAGGAGCAGATTTACGGGCGGCCTTGGTAGCCAATTGTTTACGAGGAGCCTTACCACCAGTAGACTTACGAGCTGTTTGCTTAGTACGAGCCATATTTTAATTTATATAATTATTTTACAGATGAAATAAGGAAAAGAGAAAAAAAAAAGGAAAAGGGGGAGGGAAATGGGTTATTTATATTTTTTTTGTAAAAAGTCACACTTTTTTTTTTTTTTTTTTTTTTTTTTAAAAAATGTATACATTTTTTTGTAGCGCGATGAAAAAAAACTACATTTTTTATAAAAGTACATTTAAAAAAAAAAATACATGTTGAAAAAAAATTTACCTGATATTTTATTGGATGCTGAAAGGAAAAAAAAAAAAAAAATTAAAAAGCAGTCGAAATCAAAAAAAAAAAGATGTAGTTTTTTCTTAAAATGTATACATTTAAATCCGCGTAACCCTTTTTTTTTTTTTTACAAGTTGAATAAAATGTATTTTTTTTTAAAAAAAAAAAAAAAAAATCGGTGATTTAAATCAAGACAATAAGAAAAAAAAAATATATATAAAGGGGCATGAAAAATTACCCTTTTTCCTTTTTTTTTTTTGTTTTGTTTTTTATTACAACATATATATATAAATAAAAATGACTGGTCGTGGTAAAGGTGGTAAAGGTCTCGGAAAGGGTGGTGCTAAGCGTCACAGAAAGATTCTTCGTGATAACATTCAAGGTATTACCAAGCCTGCTATTCGTCGTCTCGCTCGTCGTGGTGGTGTTAAGCGTATCTCTGGTCTCATCTACGAAGAAACCCGTGGTGTCTTGAAGGTTTTCCTTGAGAACGTTATTCGTGATGCTGTTACTTATACTGAACATGCCAAGAGAAAGACTGTTACCTCTTTAGATGTTGTCTATGCTCTCAAGAGACAAGGTCGTACTCTTTATGGTTTCGGTGGATAAATTAGTTCCAACTTGCATCTCATTATATCTTTTTTTTTTTCCTTTCTCTTAATTCCCTTTTTATACAAACAACAACAACAACAACAACAACAATATTAGCATTCTGTAAATAACTTTTTTTTTTTATAATAATAAAGGATTATTTTTTATAAAAAAATCTTTAGTGTGTGGGTGTGTGAATTTTATCTATATGATTTTGTTGTTAGTGGTCACATTTTACACTCATTAAAAAAAAAAAAAAATGGTTCTAAATAAACGAGATTCAGTACCTTTTTCTTCTCTCCTTGGATGATAAAGAAACAATAATAAAAAAAAAAAGTGTGGGTTAAATAAAATAAACAAAATCAGTTGATGACAGATAAATTAAAAAATGATGAAATCAATAACAACAGTCATTCTCTTAGTGAAACTACAAGAAAAGTATTTTTATCAAACTCATTCATAACTTCACCATCTAGTCTCTTTTCACCAACAATCGTTACTGTGAAAGGTCTTTATCCCCCTTCTCTTGTACTCTTAAAAACTCTTTTAACCTCATCTTGTGCTATGCCAAAAAGATCTCATTCCGTTCCCATTAAACTCATAACCATGCCTTCAAAAACTCAACAACAACCACCTACACCAGATACTCCATTACCTACTTCATATTCGTTAAACATAATAACCCCAAAGATAAAGAAATCAAAATCAACACCTCCTACACTTTCTCCTTCTATCTCTACAACAACTACAACTACAAACTTTACACCGATTGATTCATTAATTACTTCCATTCCTGATACGGTCAAAATCAAATCTAAAAGTAATAGTACTTGTACAAATAATACTGCAGCAGCAACAGCAGCAACAGCAGCAGCAGCAGCAACAACAACAACGACGACTGTACGTAAAGCACCACGTCCTTCTACTTCAACTCGTACAGCATCCGCTGCAGCTATTCAAATCAAAACAAGTACCTCAATCAAACTTACACATAAAAAAAAGAAATCTCCACCCCTTACACCACCTGATAATGTAGTAGTAGTAGAAGAAGAAAAAGAAAAAGAAGAAGAGGAAGAGGATATACCATTAACTAAACCAATCTCATTAACCGAAAAACGAAAAAGACAAGCCAAACGAGCTGATCAAGTCAAGATTTGGAAAGTAAGAGAAGAAAGAGAGGCAAGAGAAGCAAGGTCGATCATAAGAAAGAAATTAATGAGTGGTATTAATAAAAAATCAACTACGACTACTCCTTCTAATAATAATCCAATTCCTATCATCAGAAAAAAAAAGAAGCGTGTCAAGTTTGACTTTGATAAAAATAGAATTATTCAACTACCATCATTATTAGAAGACGTTATAAAATAAAAAAAAAGGGGGTTATTTGATTTTTATCTTTTATTTTTTTTTTTTTCATGATAAACAGCAACTAGTGTTATATGTACAAGTAATTATAATAGTGATGAAAGGGTGTATAGTTGTGATAAAAAAAAAAAAAAAAAAGAGGAATAGGTAAATTCTTCTTTTTTATGTGAGTATTAGAGAGAGAGAGAGAGAGAGTATTGGGAACTTAAAGTTCTTGAGAAGCACCAGCCTTCTTGGACTTTGTAGGTAAAAGAGAAGCATGAATGTTGGGAAGGACACCACCTTGAGCAATAGTGACATGACCTAAGAGCTTGTTTAATTCTTCATCGTTACGGATAGCTAATTGAAGATGACGAGGGATAATACGAGACTTCTTGTTATCACGAGCAGCATTACCAGCTAATTCGAGAATTTCAGCAGCGAGATATTCGAGAACGGCAGCAAGATAAACGGGAGCACCAGCACCAACACGTTGAGCATAGTTTCCACGACGTAAAAGACGATGAATACGACCAACAGGGAATTGGAGACCAGCCTTAGCTGAACGAGTTTGAGACTTGGAGCCAGATGCAGACTTTCCACCAGATTTACCACCAGACATTTTTAATATATATTTTTTGTTATTTGGGTTATATAAAGAGAAAAAAAAAAAAAAAGTGGGAAATGAAAAAATAGGCGGGCTTATATATACAAAAATCATTTAAAGAAAAAAAAAAAAAAAAAAAAAAAAAGTGACTGTTTCCTTTCTTTTTTTTTTTTTTTATTTTTTTTTTTTTTTAAACAGTAAGCTTTTAACATGAAAAAAAAAAAAAAGGCATAGTATACTACAGACATAAAAAAAAATATTATTTCATCATTGGATAGTATGATATAAATTTACGTGATTTTACGTGTTGGATCGCGCTGTTTTATATATAAAAAATTAAGAAAAAGCTGAATTAAGTAAATTACTAAAAAAGGAAAGTGTAATCTATTTTTCAGTTTTGAGCATTCTTTCAAAATTTTAAACATGTATACAAAAAAGTTCGTGGTTTTAAAGAATCACGCTCTTTTTTTTTTTTTTTTTTTTTTTTTCTTTTTGTGAACTTGTATTTTTTTTTGTTTTTTTTTTTTAAAAAAAAAAAATAGAGTCACACAATTTTTTTTTCATTTAAAAAAAAAAAAAAAAAAAAAATGAACAAGTATATATAAGACAAAGATTATTTTAATTCTTTTTTACTTTTTTTGAATTTTTTCACATATAAATTTTAATTTTAAAAAATGGCTCCTAAAGAAACTGTCGCTGCTAAAGCTCCTGCCAAGACCGCTACCAAGGTGAAGGGTGATGGTAAGAAGAGAAAGGTCACTCGTCGTGAGACCTATTCTTCTTATATCTACAAGGTCTTGAAGCAAGTTCATCCCGATACTGGTATCTCCAACAAGGCCATGTCCATCTTGAACTCTTTCGTTAACGATATCTTTGAACGTATTGCTTCCGAAGCTTCCAAGTTAGCTGCCTACAACAAGCGTTCCACCATTTCTTCTCGTGAAATTCAAACTGCCGTTCGTCTTATTCTTCCTGGAGAACTTGCTAAGCATGCTGTCTCTGAAGGTACCAAGGCCGTCACCAAGTATACTTCTTCCAAGTAAACAATTCAATCAATCTCTCCACGATTTATAAAGAACAAGAAGTAAAAAAAAAAAAAAAAAAAAAAAAAAAAAAAAAAAAAAAAAATCGATATGATGACAAGAAAAAAAGAAAAAAAAAAATCCTACAACATTTGCTTTAATCATTTTAATTCCATGATCATATATTCCCAACCTTTTTTTTTTCTAATTTTTATTATTTAATTTCAATACGATTGATTTTTTTTTTTACATAGTATCGTCTCTTTCTATTTTTTTTTTTTTTATTTTTTTTTTTTATCTTGATATTTTTCATTAATCAATTTCCATCCCATTCCTCCCTTTGTATGTACAGAAAAGGTCAAAATATTCCTTTAATTATCTTTTTATTAAAAAAAAAAAATCACAAAGTTTAAAAAATAATCGTCTTTTATTATGTATTTCTGTCAAATGTTTAATCTTAACTTGACAACAATTTATATATATGCATATTTTTAAGCATGGCAGATTAGCCCTTTTTTTTTTTTTTTTTAACTCAATTCATTATTATTGCCCTGTATTTAAACACATAAATTAATACATAAGATACTGCTCTCTTTTTTTTTTTTTTAACTAAGATAAACCTCTTCTTAAGAATTTTAATAATAGACTTAAGTTTGTTTTTCCTCAATTGTCAAAAGACATATATACCCTCAATTGGAAAATATTGGTCGGATTTTTAAAACCAATTTCCCATTCATTTTTATTCCAATTGGACATTTTTTTGAAATTGGTCACTTTTTTGACCTTCACTTCTTGGTCCACCTTTTCGGCAACCTGTGTATTCTTGGTATACCTCTGTAAAGGGCTGAGCTTATTCTTATTGGTTCAAAACTTAGAAAAGAAATACTCTTGGCTATTGGCTCCTCACTTCTCTATTAATAATTATCTTTTTTTTTTTTTTTTTTTTTTTTTTTTTTTTTTTTTACCATTGGTACTTCACACTGTGATGTATGTTCTTTATTGAAGTAGGAAAAATGTGAGCACCACGTTGTAAGGTTGCGAACCAAGATTTAAATAAAATAAGTAGAAAGGAAGAACTTAGAGGAGGGAAATGTAGAGGTTGTCAAAATTTATCTTTAATTTACGAATAAATAAAGAATTCAATTGAGCAGAAAAAAAAAAGATGTATTCTTATATAAAATAGGAATGGTTCTCTTTTTAAAATATGTTGAGTTTAGGTCTAAAGGTCACTAACAATACACGAAGTATATATAATGTATAATAGACGAAGATGATCAACGGAACACAAGGATAGATATGTTTCACTCGCTAATTGTTTAAGGTCCACCAATATATATCTCTTATGAATAAGAGTTCTTTATTGACGAGATGACTTAAGATAAAAAAAAAAAAAGTATGGTTCTCTATAACTTTAAAGCCTAAAGATGTATGCTTTTTATTTATGTAGATTGTGGGATCAGATATTATATTCTTAAAAGAAAGAAATGTTTCTAAAACCACTGAAATACAATACGTTTAGACTTATTCTCTTAGTGTATTCTAAGAGAAATATCACTAAAACGGTTTCTTTTGATCTGATAAAAGAAGGGGAAAAAGGAAAAGAAAAGAAAAGAAAAGTTTACACTGCCTTAGCAAGTGTAGAAAAAAAAAAAAAGAATAGATAAGATTTTGATTGAGATTCGACTGAAGAACTTTATTGAAAGGTGAGTATTTATAAAGAAAAAGAAATAAGGTTTGACGATAGAAGAAGAGTTAGGAAACAGGTGATTTTATAGTACCTATTTTTTTTTTGTATTAATTCACGTGCTTTTATTAAAATAAGGGGTTAAAAAGGAAATTATTAGCTAATGTCTATAAGTTCATGAGAAGTAGCAGCCGTAGTGAGATAGTGAGAAAGAGAATGATTATATAAAGAGTCAGCTATAACATTGGACCAAGACGTGTTGTCAAAGATGCACATCCAGTGGTGGCGCCAGATGATTTCTAATATGGTCCCTAGGGAAAGGAGGATAGCCTCATCGATAAACTCACCAGATTCATCGTGTAATGTGTAAATGGAAAGCCACACTGACTCTGGAGTTGGGAACTTAGTAGTTAGTTGTAAGGCGGTCAGTTGAAATTCCCAAAAGGTCCACTTGTGAAAACACGAGACAAAGAAGTGTTGTATAGTCTCGGACTCAGACTTGCATATTTGACACAGTGAAGAAGACCATAATTGAGAATTCCACCGGAACAAAGTTGCTTGACAGCCAATTTTATTTTGAAGTAATCGCCACCAAATGGTGACCACCTTGTGAGACAGAGAGAGAGAGACCAAAAGAATTTCCAGAGATCAAAAGAAAGATAGTTACTATGGATAGCGTACGGGACAGGGATTTTACCAGACCTGGTGATCTTCAAGTAACCCAGTTTCTTTTTACGGCGTTGGATTTGTACATATAGCCATAATACCTATTTTAAAGTTGAGAAAAAAAAAAAAGGTGAATTCTTGGGGCACCACAATCGGCACCACTGAAAAAAAAAAAATGCGATTCGTGACGTCGACAATCGACCTTCGGAGTTCCTGATTGTGGTGTAGATGAGTTTATGGTTGGTTTAATGCGTCGTAGTCCTTTTCAGTTTTATTCATAAATATAATAAAAATGAAATGAACATAGAAGTCGAATTTCCTGAGCAACAGCAAATGAATAATGACGAATTTAATATTGTAATCTTTCCCATTAACAGGGAGTTTCCAACAATTGTTGCAGCAAAAACTGAAGCTTTTAAGTTTGGTGGCATTTACAACAACGTGCCTTTTGTTGTAGGAAGATCTGATCCTGCTCGAGGATACTTAACTTTGACTTGCAAGCATTACGGTGTGCCAAGAAGTATGAGATCCGGAACTGAAAACGCCCCGAGAACATAGAAGTTGAAGAAACCGAGGAAGGGTACCATAAAGATACTCAAAAGCTTTCTGGCCCGTGTTACATAAAGTTCAAACGATCGTTAAAAACTCAAAACATTTTTGTTTACGAGGCACGTTTTGAACATAACCATCCCATTCCCAAGTCAAGTACGACTTACTCAATGTATTCGTAAGCAAAACGCAGATACAATGGATACAATTGTCAAAATCCTTTCCTTATCAACCAGTAATGCCACGGAAGTAATCATGACAGTAAGATATTGATTTTAATAAAAGTTTGAGATGTTCGAGCTATAAATGAGATAGAACAAACGAAAATAAAGTGCAATAAAAATATATAACAAAGGTTAAATAATCAGACTGCAAAAATAAACTAAACTTTATTAAAAGATACAAAAGCATCTTAGTAGTATATATAGTAAAATAGTAATTAAAGAGGCGTTGCATGAATAGTGAAACCTGACCTAGGTTTCGATCATCAGTTTGCCCACGTTGCTTGTCATGGATAAACTAGTTCCTGAAGATTAACCAAGTTAATGTTGTTGTATTTGCGTCATCTCTACTTATAAATATAAGTAGATCAGGGTTATAAACTAAACATTATAATAAAAACCTGACATATCTTCATAATAATACGAGCTTGACCTACTCGCTTCGCTCGTTGACGGCCAGCTCGCCCTAAACGGGCTTGGAATTCAATAAATGCCAATAAGGTGTTCATGTATTCAATTCTAATCAGATGTTCTTGTTTTTAACTCTAATCAGATAGTTTTTTTTTTTGTTTAATCATCATCATCGCATATTTTCATTATAAGGTTCAATTTTTTTTTATTATTGTTGTTATGTATTGCTGTCATTTAAAATGTAAAAAAAAAAAAAAAAATGATTAAAAGTAAAAAGGGACGATAACTAATGGAATACTGTTGTTTTTATTGAGCAGTTGTTAAGAAAACTTCATCAAAAACAACGTTACTCATATAATGGCGATTATTTGTAAGGATGTCAGAGTTCTTTGGATCAATGAGTATTTTGATAGACTTTGGTGATTTTACTCTTGATAGGGCTACATACAGATGACCATGACTAAAAACATGATCAGGCAAATACAGGCCAATTGAATTTAACGTTTGCCCTTGAGCTTTGTTTATAGTCATCGCAAAAGAAAGTCTGATTGGAAATTGAGTACGTCTAAACTCGATTGGGTTTCTTCCGTATTTTGTTTGGAAATTGAACCTAATCTTTGGGATGAATGTAATTCCACCAATATTAGATCCAGTAGTAATTACCGCTTCGATTAAATGACGATGCAATGATTTTACAATTAGTCTTGTGCCATTACACACACCATCAGAAGGGTCAATATTTCTTAATACCATGATAGGACACCCTACGCAAAGAACTAAATGATGGGGAGGCAATGAGCCGTCTTCAATAGTATTCAGCAATTCCACTGGTGTAATAAGTCTATTGTCAGGATTGGAAACTTCATCATGGCTATAGTAGTTGACATCTTGTTGAGAAGTAATAGTGTCAAGACATAGTTTGTTGATAATTGCAACATCAGCGTTTTTTGGTGTCAAAATTGAATTGTTAGTGAACAATCCAGAACTCGCAGTGTTTCTTAAGAGAGCAGGAGGATAAATGTAATCGATTAAATTTAAAAGATTGTCACCTTTCATGTGCATAGAATTCGGGATTGGAATATAGTCAGAAGGCATATTGCAAGGCGGAATAATCAAAGTAGAAACTCTACCTTCACCGACTTGAAGAAGGTAGTCTGCGAATTGTTGTAGCTCAGCAGCAAGTACCGAATTATTTAACTGTAATGCTGCCTGCACCCTCATGTTAACTCTAAGCTTCAATACCTTTACTCTTGGCCAAATTTTTGAACGGTTCATGCATTCGCTTACAATTTGTGATCTGCTTGCTCTAGGTATAACTGGAAGTACCTGTCTAAAATCACCACCAAAAACAAAAAGACGACCACCAAAAGGAGTACTACCAAAGACAGCATCTTCGTCTTTAAAGATGTCCTTCATTGTACGATCTACAGTTTCAAAAATTGACTTACTTGTCATTGATGATTCATCCCAAACAATAAGCTTTGATCGTCTTATTAATTGAGCTGTAGTATCCCTAGGCGAAATATCACACATTGAAGTTGGACCAACTTCAAGAGGAATTTTAAAGGCTGAATGGGATGTTCTTCCACCTTTTAATAACAAAGCTGCTGCCCCTGTTGATGCTACAGCTAAAGCAATTTCATCTTTTCTTCTCACATAGTCCAACAAAGCATTAAAAAGAAACGTTTTGCCTGTTCCACCTGGTCCATCAACAAAAAATACTCTTGGAACTGCAGGATCGGTTATACCGTTGTCAATAATCTCCCTAATGGTATCAAAAACCAACCTTTGATCATCATTAAAAGGTAATAGTGATGGATCTGGTTGATCAGCAGCATTAGCGTTTAGCTCAGCATGCATTCTTAACAATGAAGGTAGACGTGCCTCAACACTAATTGACCGTGTGTCTTCCAGAGGATATACAGCTTCAAATCCTTCCATCTGCTTCAAGTTGACTTTGTTATGGATAGCCAATATATCATTCATATCTAACAGACAATGGCCAAACATTTCTTCAGTAATTGTAGTAGGAACAGGTAGACTTTGTAATATTGCTAATTGCTTAGCTTTATACAAATAGTCTTCCGCCATTGATTCACGATGTGTCATCCATAAGTCGAAAGGATCAGAGCACTCACAAAATGCAATCATAACACAAAAAAGTCTGCGTAAAGATCGCGGTGAATTAAATGTTGCAGCTTCAGTTAAAGAAGAAGACCATTCACTGTTATCACTTAATAGCCCCATTGCTCTTGCAGCTGACAAAAAGGTTGGATAAACCTGACCATCCACAGTTCTAATATCCTCAAAGGAGGTTGCACCGGGAACTTTATATAAAAGAATACGAAGGTAGTATTTTTCAACATCCTGGGGAGATACGGCGTATATACGACCGACACATCCGCCATTCTGTCTAGGCTTCCAGTATCTTGGGTCTTCCTTTTTGATAAAAGTGTATTTCTCACAAAAATCAGGATACAGAATGTTTTGGGCATTACTATCACCATTAGAAGCGGCATGCTTATTGTAGTTTAGCCAAGCTGTTAAAGTTGTTTCTTGAGGTGGACGACCTAAAACGGTTTCAGGAGAATCATTACCATCAAAATAAACCGTTTGTTCATTCTCTAAATGAATAGCCAGACGTTGATGGGGTGGAAATTCTTTATGCATCGGAAAAGAAAAAATTCTCCAGCAAGCCTCAGAAGCAGATACATATCTTGAATCTAAAAAAGATTTAATCTCATCACCATTGTCATCATGACCTTCAACAAATACTTGAGCTCTGTCGTTTCCTTTATAAATGTA
>JAIXMQ010000085.1:0-94018 GCA_025716855.1 Pilaira anomala
GTTTGAATTTCTACACATATAAAAAGGATAAAGCTTATTAAAAATACAGAAATGATATCAACACATGATATATATGTGTATATATAAAAATAAATTACCTGGCTCGAACACGAAGATTAAATATCAACTGTTTCTGAGTACCTAGCACATTACTTACTGAAGTGACTTCCACAGATTTTAATGGACTAGCCAAAACAATAAAAAAGATGCAAGTGAATAAAATAACGGATACGCTAATACAAGTGATAATTTGACACCAACAAGATTTTTTCCTGCTTCGAAGTAGTTTTCTTTTGGATCCTGATGAGGATGAATAGTACAAGAGAGGCGAGTTCTCTTCATCTTCCTCGCCGCTAGATGAATAACGAAAGTGAGGTGATTGAAAATTAGGTGAGTTGGGCCTTCGCTTTTCAAACTTGGAAGACATAGATTCCAAGTAAAATGATTTTACACCTCTCGCAGGTAATTCGGAGACAGTAGAACGTAGGCCGGGACGACGGTACTTTTGGTGATGATGTTCCGAAAAGTAACTGTTGCCTTCATCATGAACTATAAAATCCACGTTTTTTTTTTTTTGTTTAATTAAATGTAATTTATCTATATATGATTGAAATATACGCAATGTTGTGTGATGTATATACCTGACGTTTCAAATGTAGGAATGATAGGCGGTGATAACAATGTTGGGTATAGGTTATTATAGTCTGTGTTATTATAAACATATCCGTCATCAAGCGAATCTGTGTAATTTTCGAAAAACTATATTAGAAAAAAAAAAAAGGTGACACAGAATCCTCTTCTCCTTTACCATCAACATCTAGAACAGCTTCGCTTAGATTCCTTGCAAAAATTTCTGTCGGAGTCGATTGTAGTTTCATTTTAACATTCCTTTTTTTTCTGAGAGTACTGGTCGATTTGCTTGAATTTATACTTCTTGCATCGCTCTAGATTTTTTTTTTGAAACAAATTAATAAAGTAAGAAAAAAATAAGAATGTTAACTAAAATAACAAACCTGCGATCCGCTCTTTCTGCAATTTGTAATACTATTATTTTCTGGAAGAAAGATAACGGGCTCAATAGTTATTCTGGAATTTTTAGAGAGTAACATTGTGTTTTCAAGTCTTTCAAGTGTGGGAAATCTTGAGGCATCCGAGCTACGAATTTGATGCAATTTGGGTCGACTGACTGATAGTGAGTTATTTTTTGGAGCAGGCTTAGTTGAAGTGCGAGCATCTCCATTAAAGGTTGAATCGGAATGTTCTTGCTCAGGTACAATATTGGCTGTCATATAAATTTTTTAAAATACAAGTGTAAGGAAATTGTAGAAGAAAGCTTTTTATTTGTAAGAGAAAAGGAAAGAAAAAAAAAATAAAAACAAAAAAGAGCGAGCTTTTTAAACTAATTACTGCATTAATACATTATAAAGTAAGAAAATAGATACATTATGAGATTTGTTTTATTTATTTTATTTTACTGTACTACATGTGACCTTATTAGAGCATTGATTTGGTTCCTGTTGTTGGAGACCAGTGACGTACAGATGTAACTTTTATAACTAGTAACACAAAGTTTTCAAACGCTTCTTCTAGCAGATCTTGTACCTGATTGTTTCTAAACCAACCATCCTCTGGATTCATCTCAGGAATATCAAGTGGATGCTTCTTTTCACTCGTCATCTGTTTTCTCATGTCTGGTCCAAATTGATAAAAATGGCGTAGTCTTTCCGCTTGCCAGTTAAACTTGTTTGTTGTGGTTGAAGCTGACTTCTCCTGCTGTAAAAACATTTCTAATGCTAGACTTTTATGGTTATATTCACCATCTGTTTCTACTCGTTTGAAATGACCATTCAAATGTTCCAATTGCTTGCTGTCATGATTCTTCCCAATAATGTCCACTGTACCCCCAAGGCGATACTGTTCCATCGTACCATTCATATACCTATGAATAATAGTAAACAGACGTGTTATGTCTCCTTTCTCCTAAATTTATTTACCAATTCACTTCTACATTGGCATTTTGCTCCAACTCTTTTACTTTATCCGAACGTTTGTCAGTAATGACAACTAACAAATCACTGCTCCAGCCTGTATTATCAGTATGATGTTCACCGGCAAAATCTCTCATAACGACAGTTCTAACTGCAGGAAAATTTCCTGCTTTTACAGTAGCCAGTGAAGCATAAGTTGCAGATAGCCCTGTCTTTTCAATATTTTCTTTTAAAGAAGATTGCAATTGTCTTTTCCAAACCGACATTACAATAGAGATTTAAGAAAAGAGAAAAAAAAAGTTTATTTCCGAATATATTAAGATTAAGTAATTGTAAATAAAATAAGAGTGAGCGACGCCAGGTCCTGTATTTGTTTATCTTCTCATGGTACCGTTACGACCGTGATGATATAAGTTATCTAATTCAGATTCCAATGATTTGATATGAGCATGTTGAGCTTCCAGATCTTTATTTAATCGATCTCTCTCTTTAATAAGTTGTTGTTCCCAATCACGGAATCTCGTTTCTTCGTTTCTAACCTTTTCAGTAAAGGATTTACGAAGTTCTTCTTCCTTCTCACGAAGCTTTGGGTTCTCCGACTTTTTCATCCTATTAAAAAAATAAAATAAAATCAATTCAGTGTTATATCGACTTTTTTTTTTCTTTTTTTTTCTTACTTTGGTTCTCCAAATTTACGGTTTGCCATTTGTTGTTGACGATAAGATTCGTAATGAATTTCTTCTGTACTTGCAATCAAGTCAATCATATGCGTACGAATAAGCAAGTTGCGAAGTTTCTTGAAATCGCAATGAGTATCATTTTCAACTTCAGCAACACCCCAAGTGTATTCACGACCCCTTACTTGTCTACCATCGCTAGTTTGAACAATTTCAGTGGAACCAATGACAGAATAGGGTGAAGCATCAGCTATACTTTGGTTACGAATTGTAGTTTCTTCATCATCACTATCTACAGCGCATGCATAAACGTTGATATTATGATGTTGAATAACCTCACGAATCTGTAAAAAAAAAAAAAAAAAAAAAAAAAAAAAAAAGAAATTGAGTACAACAGGTGCCCTACAAGATATTTGAATTCCACTTACGTTTTCTTTGAACTTGGCTAAATCCTTGGGTGCCAACGTATCTGCTTTTGCAATAACTGGTATCAAATTCACTCTAGACCCAAGACGTTTCATAGTTTCAATGTCTAATGGCTTTAAACTAATTTTTGTTTTTTATATAAGAAAAAATAGAAAAAAAAACCAGTTTTTTTTTTTTTTTTTTTTTTTTTTTGGTGTACCTGTGTCCAGTTGGCCGAATAAAGTAAAGACAAGCATGTACACGCATATCAATCTTTCCTTGACGAGTGGGTTGTTGTTCTTGTCTCATATAACTTTCATGTTGGTCATCAATAAATTCAATAATAGGTACCCAGCTCTCTCGATTGTTCACATAATCACCAAAACCAGGTGTATCTACCACTGATAACTTTACTCGAAACAATTTCTCTTCCAATTCTATCGTAACAATAATAAGGTGGTAAGTCCTGGAAAAGGTATGTAGTTATTAATATTTTCTTTACCTGCTTTAGTTATTTCGATTTCAACAGTTTTATCCAATTGTTTATTATGTCTTTTCTCGGGCGATTTGAAGTTTTTGATAGTAGTAGCAAACAACGTATTGACAAATGTGGTTTTACCTAAACCAGACTCGCCTATTTTAAAAATAAATATAAATGTTTAGTCATATGTTGTACGATAGAAGGAGAAGATGAGCTTTCTACATTACCACACACCATGAGGGTATAGTGAGCACCCCTCTTGGATATAATTTTATGCCTTTGGTTTGGCAAATGAGCTATACCTACACCGTCAGAAGAAGCCATTTTTATTTTTTTAAAATTAGTAACAAAAGAAAAAAAGAAAAATAATGGAACAAACTTTTTTTTTTATTTTTTTATTTTTTAGTTTTGATGCAAAAGCAAACTCAGCCTAATGTCACAAAGTGTTCTGCATCACCTAATACCAATCGTATCTTATCCTTTAAAGCATCAATAGCAGACATCTTTCTTTCTAATATTTCATCCAAGTAGGTCAAATAATCGATAAATTCATTTGACATTTTCAATTTGTTGTCTGTGGTCAAACCTAACGAGACATTTGTCAAATATCGAGTCTCGGCTTTGGAGCATTCGTTGGTTGTACGAATCTCGCTACGATGTTGAACAAGAAATTCTTCAATAAGATCAGTATTAAACATATGTTGTGGTGGCCTTTGTACTGGAGGAGGTGTAGTAGGAGGAGAGGATTGATCAGAATGATGGTCTATAATTGAAAAATCCGTATCTAACAGTAAATGATCCTCTGTTAATAATCCAGAAGGAAAATCTTCATCATGTAAAAATAAATTATCTTCTTCTTCATCTTCATCTGAAGAAAAGGATAATATTGGACTATCACAATTATTTCTTTGATGAACTTGTGCTGGACGTGGTTGTAATGAAAGTGCTTGATCATTAATAATCGTTCCATTTTTCAATTCCTTAACACGATCTGCATATCTTAAAGTATTTAGTGTGTGTTCACTATTTGATTGGTTGGGTGACACAGTAGCAATCATACAGGTACGAGAATTACCCACAAAAGAATCTTTTAATACTTGTGTCAATTTACTTTGACGAAAAGGTGTATGTCTTTTATCTTGATCTAATGCTCGAATACATTCTTTTAACGCTAATAAACTCTTGTTGATTTCTGCTCCTTCCATTCTCGTCTTTAAATCAGTTTCACCTCTATCTGCCCCACGTTCACTACCTGCTAAATCAATAAAACTTAATTTACCAATAGGTGGAGCCAAGGATTTTTTCTTGGAAGCAGGTTTAAGCAAGACTTGCAATATTGCATGAGATCGAGAAGAGTCCGAATTTGCACCTGTGCTTCCTGTATTTATCATAAAATATAAATAAAATATAAATGAAACATATTTTTCACTTTTCTTTACCTGTACTTCTTACTTGATTTCCAAATTCAAATACCTGCATTAAATCAGATACATTTTTGATTAAATATTCTTTTAGTCCAACAATAACTACATTTTGCTTTCCATCTTCTCTAGCAAATAATTTCTTTCGGTTAGCCAATAAATCATATAATTGGCCTTGATAAATTTCATAAAACCCAATCCATGCACACAAATGTTGATATTCGGGTAATTGTAGCATATTAAAAATATCCTTAGCGGCTAAAATATAAAGCCCGTGTTTTGGGTCCATCATCGTATAGGTCTTTCCAGAACCAGTTTGTCCATAAGCAAAACATGTAGCTTTACCTCCATTAAAAATGTATTTTACCAAAGGTTGCGCAGTTCTTTCGTATATCTATGTATATATAAACAAATAAGCATTACTAGTTTATTATATATATTTGGTTACACATACATGATCATTTGTATTTTCAATATCAAACACATCATCAAAGTTAAATGTGTGTTGTTCAATATATTTTGTTAAATCAACCTTGACTCTATAAAGTTAAACGTTTTCAGTCTATACATCATTGTTTACATCTTATTAATATCTATCTTTCTTACTTTGGTTCATTTACATGAACAGTTCGTACACTATCGACAGGTGTAATATCTTTTTCACATTTTTCAATTTCCTTTTTCGAAAGTGGTCTCTTACGAACACAAACCCGAATTTTTTGGTTTAAATCACTTTGAGCTACCACCACTGGCAACTTTTTTGATTTCATGGTAGGTACACCATATGTATTATGTGCCCCATTATTCTTTACAATTTCTCTTTCGTCATCCTCTTCTTCTATTTCCTCTTCTTGTTGTTTTCGAATAAATACAGGTAATTGTTGTCTTTTAACTCCACCCCCATAAGGTGATTTACAGCTACTTTGGTTTCCCGAAATTTTGGGTGAAGATACACTAGTGGAAATGGATGGCAAGTCCTTGGAGGGACTCTTTTTCACATAAGATAAGCTAGATAGTCCAATCATATTACTCTTTACACTAGGTAGTTTACGCAGTGGTTGTTGTTGCTGAATCCGAGTATTGGAAAAAGGCAACATAGCAGATGACTCTGTCATGCCAGTGATATATGAGCTTGGTGAAACTGGCATAAAATCTTGTTGACGAAGTGTCTGTACAAGCTATATACATATATATATATATATATAAATAAGTGATAAATTACTCCAAAAAATTGCATTTTTTTTTACTTGGAATAATCTCTTTCTATCTTGAATCGAATTTATACCCAGACTACCATAATCTTGCATAGATATCTAAAATGAAAATATAAATATGATTGGTATGTGCATTATATATTTAAACAGGAGGATAGGTTTTTTTTTAAAAACCCTTTCTCTTTATTTTTATTACTTACCTGTGCTAATGTATCTAATTGTGATACTCCATACGATATAAAACTATAACATGTTATTTCAATTTTTCTTTATTGTTACACAAAAAATACCAGGTACCTATTGTAATACTAAAAGAAGATTTAATTTCAAAAAATACTATAGTTACACAGGCTAATTGCTTACTTGGTCAAGTTCGGATTTTTTCAAAGTTTCTAATAAGAGATTATCCATCCTCTTACTTTTTTTTTTTTTTTTTTTTTGTTTGAAAAAAGAAGTATATTCAATACAAAATGAAAAAGAAAGAAAAGAGAGATAAAAAAAAAAAGGTCAAGTATGAAATATGGAAGAAAAAAAAAATCAAGAAAGGGGCAGGGCTTGTTATGCATAAAAAAAATTTTTTTTAGACAATGTGTGTGTGTTTGCGTGTGCGTGTTGCGTACGTGCGTGTAGATTATGAATTTATTTTTTATTTTATAACCCTCGGACATACCATCAAGTCGGGTATTTTGCTTAATTGTTTGTTTATTACTCTAAAGTAGTCTCTCTTTTTTATTTTTTCATGGTACTACTTACGTCAGGACTATTAATTATGTGTCCGCTTCTGACAAGTTTATTTTTACATGTAAAAGAACAAAATTAGAAATTGATGCAACACCAAGTGGCATTCACTTTTATGATACGTTGACATGTGTGAAAGTCAAAAAATTATTTGGCTTGAATCGCCGAAAAAATTTTATTTTGCTATGAGTTTATGTGAGTCATTAGTAAACTAATAAAAAAATAAAAAAATATATTATAAAAGCGTAATTACTTTGGACTGCTTTGTTTGCTTCATCAGAAAAAAAAAAAAAAAAAGATAAATATCTACTTTTTTTTTTATTCAGCTTGCTTTTTTTTTTCTACTTTTCCATACTTCATAAAATATAAAATGGAAGATCTTCGTATTACTGGCTACAATGCTTTATTAACTCCTGCTTTCTTGCAAGAGGAATTCCCTACTGTAAGTAAACATTTTGATAACCGTACATAAAATCGCGAGTTTTTAATAATTTTAAATTTTTGACAGTCTGAAAAATCTAAAAAAACTTCCACTGCAGCTCGTGAACAATGTTCTCAAGTACTTCAAGGTAAAGACGACCGTCTTATTGTCATCGTCGGTCCTTGTTCTATTCATGACACTGAAGCTGCCAAGGTTTACTGTAAGTTTTTCTTTTTTTTTATCCCCAAGTAAGATTACATCATATTAATCCTCGCCTATTTTTTTTTTTTTTTTTTTTTTTTTTTTTTTTTTTTTTTTTACTACTTTAGGCCAAAGATTATTGAAAATCAAGGAAAAGCTTGAGGGTGAACTTATTATCATTATGCGTTCTTACTTTGAAAAGCCTAGAACTACTGTTGGCTGGAAAGGTTTAATTAACGATCCCGATATCAACAACAGGTAAGAAAAAAAAAATAGGTATATCAAATCAGCTTTTTTCTAAACCTTTAAATTATAGTTATGACATTAACAAGGGTCTTCGCGTTGGTCGCAAGCTTCTTTGTGATCTTACTGATATGGGTATGCCCGTCGCAGTTGAATTACTCGATACCATCTCTCCTCAATATCTTGCTGATCTTATGTCTTGGGGTGCTATCGGCGCTCGTACTACTGAGTCTCAACTTCATCGTGAGTTAGCCTCAGGTGTTTCTTTCCCTGTTGGTTTCAAAAATGGTACTGATGGTAATGTTCGTGTTGCTATTGATGGTATTGGATCTGCATCCGCACCTCATCATTTCTTAGGTGTCACCAAGAATGGTACTGTCAGTATTACTCATACCACTGGTAATTCCGATTGTCACGTCATCTTACGTGGATCCAATGAAGGACCCAACTACACCAAAGAACATGTTAAAGCCGCTGCTGCCGCTTGTGAAAAGGCCGGTATCAGAGCCAACATTATGATCGATTGTTCTCATGGTAACTCATCCAAGGATCATCGTAACCAACCTAAGGTCTCCAAGAACTTGGCTGAGCAAATTGCTGAGGGTGATGAATCACTTATTGGTGTCATGATTGAATCTAACATCAATGAAGGTAAACAAAGTGTCCCTGAGGCTGGTCCTGCTGCATTGAAGTATGGCGTTTCTATCACCGACGCCTGTGTTGACTTCGCTACCACTGAAGTTATGTTGGAAGAATTGGCTGATGCTATCAAGAGAAGACGTGCTCTTAGACATTAAAGCTTTTATAATTTCATGAATTATAATTCTTTTAAAAAAAATCTCTAAGCATACACATTACACACCCTTCCTTGTAGTTATATTCAGCATCCGTTCTTCTTATATATAAATCCGCCTCCATCATGATTTTTTCTTCGAAACTTCTCCCTAAAAAAAAAGTAGAATATCTAGACAATTTTTAATAATAATAAAAAAAAAAACCTTATTCTCTCTAAATCGACGAATATTATTATTTTTTTAACATTTACAGTAAGCTGAGGTAAAACACTAGTACTAGCTTTTTTTTTTTGTTCCCTGAGATCCTCCTTTCTCTCTATTTACATAGGATGAATATGCACATAAAACAGACCCCTGACTCAAAACTACAGAAAATATATATATAGAAACATAAACATCATCTAGTTTATATTTAAATCTCAATGAAGCTTATTTGTTGGACTTAATTTACATAAAATGGGATTTTTTTGTATCTAAACTTTAAATGTGATCGGTACAGACAAAACTTTATTTTTTTTTCTGCCTCTTACAAAGCTTTCTATAAATACTACTTGAAGGTTGCATAAATTATTACCATTTTCAATTTCTTGAGCGTTAGTTAACATTGGATGTTCAACCTTCCGAGCTTCTTGGTTATATCATAAACATGCATTATTGTAAAAAAGAAAAAAGGTCCGAGGAACGATCGATTATTTTAATAATCTATTCTGAAACTTTCCTTTTCAATTCGTATGTTATAATTGTCACACATATGTCTTTAATTAACAACATTACGTTTATAGTTGCGTGTAAGCATCATCTGTACATTTTACGCATTTCAGTCGGGTATAAAAACATCTTACTAAGCTTCCAAAATCTAGTAAAAAGCGTAGTCAAATAATCTAGACATGACATGCACTCAGCAAAAGAGTCTCGTAGTTGCCGAAGCAGGTACACCAGTAACAGTTTTGTGAGTGTTATCGGAAAGACTTGCTACATTTCGAATACATATACACATAAAAACAAGCTCGGGATTGGGAGTACGATATTTTTATAGCATCATATATTATGTAATAGAGATCAAACACTAATATTATATATATATATATATATATATATATAAAATTATGAAATAAAAACAAGAGATTTTTGATAGTATTAATGTGTATGTGGGGGTATTTTATTCTAAGTTGATGTTTTTGTTTTTACAAGTGTTGGATAATATAGTAAATTATATACAATGATGATAATAATGACTCTTTTCTAATTGATGATTTGAGGTTCATCGCTTTCTTTTTCGTGATCTTTCCAAACTAAACGCATACCACTATATTATAATTATATGATGAGATACTAATACTTCAAATAACAATTTTTTTTTTACCTATCATTCCAGTAAACAACATCACTTTGCCAATTATTTTGATCCAGCTTTGCAACAAATTTAGGAAAATGTTCCTTTGTCCAGCCTAATGTATCTTCCAAAGTTTGAACATATCCTTCCCAATTATTTTCTTTTGTAATACCAGATTTTGTTAAACTATCATGGAACTTGAGTGAGTGTAAAATAGACTTGATTACATCATTAGACGTCGACTCTTGATGAAACAAAATCCACATTGTATTTTTATGAAAATTTAATAAATAATTTTCGTGTTGCATAAGGTTTACAGCGCCTTCTATTTCACCTGATGCACCAAACGCTTCCTCTGCACTGGGACCCATCCTAATTTTTACTGCAATACCTCCTTTTTTACCAGGTTTAATCCATTCACCAAATCCAATTTCCCGGTCCTTTAATTGATCATATACAGACACATTGCCTGTATCAATGAATTCTCGACTCAATAATGTTAATTTAGCTTGATTCAAAATTTCAAATTTAGCAGCATCCAACATCTTTTTTGTACTCCAAATGTTGATAGGTGAAAGTACGGCGAATACACAAAATAAGAATGTAGGTGAATGTGAAATAGTAATGAGTCCGACACCTGTCAACATACCCAGTAAATGTGCAGTGGACATTTGTGCATCATCTTTGGCAACTATATCTCCAATATTACCATTTGGCTAAAAAAAAAAAAAATATTTGTTAGACATTATCATTATGACAGTAAAAAAAAAAAAAAAAAAAAAAAAAGCTTACAGAGAAATGCTTTGTAAATGTCATATGGCTAGCAACCCAAATACTTTCATGAATTAATTCAAACATATTACCAGTGGCTGCCAATGGTAAGAATAATTTTGGTGTAACAACAGATGTACATAATTGAAGGAATGATCCAACACTGGAAAAGATTTCGCAAACCTAAAAAAAAAAGGTTAGTACTTCTAATTTATTTCTTTACTGTACTAATTTACTTACAAACTTCCATGTTTTAGGATGCGAGTCAAAAGAACTTGCATATCGTTTGATGAAAAACAGTTTACCAATTTCACCAATTCCATCTTTTAACACCCTAAAATTCATCACTATTAATTCGATTTTTTTCGTTTCAGATTTTTTTTTTTTTTTTTTTTTTTTTTTTTTTTTTTTTTTTACCATTGAATTGCAACCGCACCACCCACAGACTCTGCTACGCCTAAACCTAATGTAGCCAGCATGGCTTGTGAACACAATACGCCAATCTACAGAAAGAATCAGTCAGTTCTCAAAAAATCTCAATTATAACTGACAAAAAAAAAAAAACCTACAGATGATCCAACATAAGTTTCTAAAAAGAGCCAAAGATGAAATTTTTTATAACAATCATGCACAGCTTCGGGATAACTAGTGAAAAAATAAATAAGTCAAATGATATCTGATGAAACGTATAACCTCTTTACCCAACTGGCAAGAACATTTCTCTCATATTTTGCTTTGCGGAATTTATAACACTGAATCCACCTTTTTTAGACTTTAATTGATACCATTCTTTCTTTTTATTCGGGTGACTATCTTCCGCAGATTGATCCCATTCCCAAGAAAGAGGAGAAGATGTGACAGGTGAACCAATATAAGGTCTAGAAGCTGTAGATGATTTGGATTTACCAATACTTTGCAAACTTGTATAAATTCTCTTTCGTCCATAGACGAGTTCGGTCAAGATAGGACTACTGGTTTCGGTCGAGGAAAAGAAGCCAGGTTTAACACTTTCTTTGACGTTCGAGTGTACAAATCGTCTAGGCTTCGTTAATAGCTTAACCAAAACAATTCTGTTTCTAGAATGCTTTGGGATCGCATGCATACATTTGGAAAACATGATGTATTAACGATCTTTAAACAAGAAATAGACGAAAAGAAACTTCAAAAAAAAAAAGAAAAAAAAGAAAGGGGTCACCCTTGTGTCCAAAACCGTCACTATTTTGAAAATCTTAGTTTAGAATAATTCGGTTCCTGCCCTGAAAATCTGTTCTTTAGCACTATATTGTATGTGTACAAAAAAGTTACGCACAACAGGTTTTTTTTTCATTTGCCGACGAAAGACTCGGAGTGTTTTTTTAATGGAAACGCTATTATAGATGTGCGTAAAAAAAGTAAACATTTTATTATTAAAGTAATATACGGTAAAGATCAGCTACTAAATAAAGGGAGCCACATAAAACGACTAAATCTTGTTCGCCACAAACGGAAGCAGCAGATTTTAAGGCTTCTTCTAAGTTTAAGCAAGCCACGTTTTTAGCTAAAGTTGCTTCTTTAGCAATTTCTGAAGGTTCTGTACTTTGAATCCAAGGCATACCAGCTGGCTGAGTAAAAGTGACAGCGAATACTATGTCATTTGGTTTAATGAGTTTTAACATCATATCACGAATATCTTTTCCTGCAGTAGATGCAATAATCCAAATGACACTTTTTAACTGAAGACTATCAATGTAATTACGTAAAGCAAGAATGGCAGGTGAATTATGTGCGCCGTCTATTAAGATACGCTCTAAACCATATTTTGATAAAATTGCTGGGTTATCTATACTTGTAATCCATTCTAGTCTCCCAGGCCACTTTGTTTCTTGCATCCCTTTAGCTAATTGTTCTGGAGTCATTTCTATTAATTTTAGTCGATATAACCAATCTAATGCTGTCACTGCTGTAGCTGAGTTCATTCTTTGATAATCTCCACAAAGTCGAATAGGGTATTTATAATGCACTTGATCAAAATCTAATTGACATAATTGAGGCGCAATAAAGTTCGAAGGTTGGACTAGCTGATAGGGCGATCCTATTTTTTTGGCATGGTTGACTAATGTATCCAATATTTTCTCGGAATCTTGTGGCGCGATGACAACAGGACATCCTGGCTTCATAATGCCTGCTTTAGCAGTCGCTATTTCTTCAATTGTATGACCGAGAATATGAGCGTGGTCCATACCAATAGCTGTAATAACTGTCATGGCAGGATTACGAATAGCATTAGTAGCATCCAATAAACCGCCTAATCCAACTTCTAACACTACGAAATCTAATTTAGCCTTGTCGAAAACATAAAAGGCTGCCCCTACTAGACATTCAAATGAAGAAGCACCAATGGCGCCTGTCTTATTTAACATTGATACATAATTAAAAGCTTCCTCGTAAAGATTTTGATCCACGGCTTGTCCATTAACGTTAATGCTGTCGCGAGGTTCTAATAAATGAGGTGAGTTGAATCGGCCTACAGTATATCCGCAGATACGTAAAACAGAAGAAATATAAGCACAAACTGATCCTTTGCCATTGGTGCCTGCAACATGAACAATTTGTGTACGCTCATCAGGTCTATTTAAAGCTTCTAATAAGTTATGAATTCTTTCTAAACCAAAATTCATTTTGGAAATATTGTCTACTTATAAACATACACACATGAAGAAGAACTGTTTCATAATATATTCATTTTTAAAGCGGAGTGCTGATACGCGTGTTGTAAATGGTTGAAAACACGTCCTCCTGGTAACTTAAATTTTTTTTTATCCTTCCTTACTATTTTCACTATGGCCGATTTAACAGAGAGAGGTAAATGCCATTACTTTTTTTTTTTTTGCTTGTTAAATAGGTATGCTAAGGAATTGTTGTAATTAGCCAACCAAGAGTTGGAACAAATGGATATGGAAAACTTTTTTAGCGATGAAGAAGAGTTTACACCTGTTCAAGAGGATCAGCAAATGACTGACGACTTTGCCAAAGTGAATATTGTTGCTGAAAATTCCGAGTAAGAGGACAAAAAAAAAAAAGAAAAAAAAAAAAAAAGAAAGAGAAGAAAGTACAAACTTATTTTTTTTTTATAGAACTTTTGATAGACAAAATCCAGTCTTTTTATATAGAATGTTTTATGAAAAGTTCTTTCCATACAAAATCTATTATCACTGGCTCAACTACGATACAACACCTACAAAAAACTTTACTCATCGAGAATTCAGTTTTACATTACCTTCTGATATCTATGTTCGTTTCAAATCATTTGCTACTGGTGAATTATTAAAAAATGAGATCGAAAGATTACAACCTATCAAAATAGATATTGGTGCAGTCTATTCTGTCAAAGTAAGTAATCTTATTTGGACAATGACAACGATTTTTTTTTAACTTTGTTTTTTTTTTAAAAAAAAGCCCAAAGATAAAAAGACAGTTAGTGAAAAGGCATTTAAGCCTATCGAAAAAGAATTAGTGTTTGATATTGATATGACGGATTATGATGAAGTACGTACATGTTGTTCGGGTGGTGACATCTGTTTACTTTGCTGGGAATTTATGACAGTAGCCATCAAAATTGTTGATAAATCATTGAGAGAGGATTTTGGGTTCGAACATATTATGTGGGTATATTCTGGCCGTCGTGGTGTGCATTGTTGGGTGTGTGATCAAAGAGCACGTAAATTGGATAATGAGAGTAGAAAGGCTATTGTCAACTTTTTAGATATTATTAAAGGTGGTATGCAAATTAGTCGTAAAGTCAAATTACCTCACAATTTACATCCTTCACTCAGGTAAAGTGGCTTACATGTACAGATAGAAAGAAAAAGAAAAGAGAAAGGAACTGATATCTTGTTCATTAGTCGTTCATTTGAAACAGTAGAGGAACACTTTAAACCACTTTTAATAGAAAAGATGGGTATTTTAGATACAGAAGAAAGATGGAATAAAGTATTAGATATTATACCAGATATAGCAATGAAGGATAAATTAGTAGAAAAATGGAAAGGGAATCAAAAATATACAGCAGCTATGAAATGGGATATGTTAGTAAAAGAAGAAGAAAAGTCTGAAAAAAGAAAGAAGTACAAGGATTACTTTTTAAGAGATATCATGTTTCAATATTGCTATCCACGCCTAGATGTTAAGGTATCTACAAGTATTGGTCATTTACTAAAGAGTCCATTTTGTGTACATCCCAAGACATTGAAGGTGTGCGTACCTATTAAGCCAGAAGAATGTGATCAATTTGATCCTACTACTGTACCCAATTTGGTTACATTAAGGCAAGAAGTTGCGCAGTTTGATAAAGAGAATATCGATTCAAAACTACCTGACTATAAAAAGACTTCACTTAAACCGTATATTGAATATTTTGATAAATTTGTAAAGGGTTTATTATCTGAAACTATTCAAAGCAAACGAGGTATGTTATTTTTTTTTTTTAATTGTTCCTTTTGAACCTATACTTATTATTTATTTTATAGATGCCGCTGAAATGTCTATGGAATTTTAAACTATTGAACAAAGAAAAAATAAACTAATAAATTATTATGTAATTGTGAAATGGAATTAAAGAATTTTTGGCTATTAAGGAACAACAGTAAACATTTTACATGAAATTTTTAGTATCGTTCTACGAAAACATAAAAAGAAATATATGTAATGGTTCATAAGCTTTTTTAAAAAGAAAATTAATAAGACGCGATGCAAGTGTTTGTTATCATTATTTAATAATAAAATTACAACATTTTAGTTTCTGTAGGTCTTTTATATTCTAACTTTTCAACCTTGACTTCATCTTCGATTAATTTATAAACGTAAGTGACTACAGAGCTTCCTTGGATATCCATTAAAACAAAAGAGGGAACAGGGTCACTAGAGTACGAGAGAGAAAAAAAAAAAAAGTTCAAGTTGATATAAATATAAAATACTTAAAAGTACTTACGTTGCTTCAGGTATAGAGGAATAAGCACCTGTAGCGCTACCTGGATTAATAAAAAATCGACCATTATACTCATAAGCTTCAAACTTATGTGTATGACCTGACAATAAAACGTCTACTTCCATTTGTCTAGCTGTAATATCAAGTGATTCAGCATCCCCCCAAGGAATGACTTGGTGACCATGAATAATACCAATACGTAAAGCTCCTTCTGTAATCACTTTAGTTTGTGGTAAATGTTGGTTTTCATCAAAATCTCCTTTCACTGCTACAATGTCGCCAGCAATAGTACGTAAATAGTCAAACGTTTCTTTATCGACAGTATTACCCGTACATAAAATCTTTTGGATTTTACCGGGAACCTATTTGAAAGGTATTAGATTATAATAAAAGAAGAAAAGGGAAACAATTTACCAAAAGCTTCTTAAACTTGTTGGGAAGTCCATGACTTCTATGAGGAATGTGTAAATCACCGATTGCAAGTACGAGCTATACTTATGTGAATAAATTATCCATCTTGATTTTGCATAATAAAACTTACCACCATTGTATGTTTAACCAAAAAACGAGTAATAGAGTTTCAAGAGACAATTTACACTTATGAAAATAGTGCATGACGTGTGATTGGCTACACCGTGTGACACCCGCCGCCCAAAAATAAAA
Source organism: Pilaira anomala (assembly GCA_025716855.1). Lineage (NCBI taxonomy): Eukaryota > Fungi > Mucoromycota > Mucoromycetes > Mucorales > Mucoraceae > Pilaira > Pilaira anomala. The sequence continues at coordinate 16,314 of JAIXMQ010000085.1, forward strand.
GCTGCTCTTGCAAAAAAATTCTTTCTTCCTTTTTCTTTCGTTCTCTCTTTACTCTCTTATTGATTCACCCTCTTAACTAACTTTATATACTATAATACACATGAAACTTTATTTAACTCTTTATTATATTAAGTGTTAAGCACTAACCATACTAATGCTACGCATACAAATATAGAGCAAATATAAAAAACGTTTTTATCTAACTCTTTTTATATATATCATGATAGTTTCTTTCAGCTTTTATCGAATGCTTTAGTGATGGTTTTCTTTCTTTGATGTGTAATGGTGTTTGGTACATACATAAAGTTTTCGCAACGATTATGTAATGTTTATATTGGCTCTAGATAAATGACTCCTTAAAATGTTTCAGGATCATGTAGATGTGAGTGTGGATATATAGATGTGTGGATATGTGGATATGTGGATATGTGGATACGTGGATACGTAGATATGTGAATATGTGGATATGTGGATACGTGGATATAAAGGTAATACTTACTCTGTTTTTTTTAAGATGAGGCTGGTAAGAGCCCTCAGGTATTTCTAAGCTGCTTGGCCAAAGAGAGGTTTCAATCAAGTTATAATAATTACTTGAGTCAGTGCATCTCTATTAAGCTTATGTTTTTACATTGATGCAACTAGGATTTAATTAGTTATATATGTTTGGGATAGTGTAAATACTCTTTTGTTTCGATGTACTCTGGAATTGAATCTTTACCGTGCCGACTCTATTTAAGGCTGGGAAAAAAAAAATTCAGACTTTTGTGGCCTTAAATCGTATCATGGCCTTATTTCTGACTTGAGAAAAATTAAATAAGGCCAAAAATTTCAGAGAATTGCGGCCTTAAATAGAGCGGGTACTGTAGCTTTCTGCTGTTTTGGAGCTAATTAGATTTTTATTTTCTAATAAAAAACTAGTTGGAGCTTGTAAGCTGAAATTCCTAAATGTTTCGAGATATTGAGTTGGTTTGTGCAAAACTCACATATAAAGGTCAAGGTTTTTTTTAAACCACATAATTTCTCCTTTATATTTATTTTTTCATTGTCATGCCTTATTGTCGTCTCACCTTAGCTAGTCCATACGGTCCTCCAACTATCAAGGTCCAAGGTATTCATGTAATCTGTTCGATTCGTGTTCTTGAAGACGGTGTTAATTTCACTGTGTACGATGGTAATGATTCAGGTTTTGCTCCCTACTTGTTTAGAGATAGGAATGCTTCTACTTTACATCGTATCAATGGTAGCTTTTCGGTATCTTGTTATGATTCCCAGACATTTAATCGTCCTGTGTATACCCTTCGGAAATTGTGCCTGTAACTGATGACGACACTTCTACTGTTATTAGTTATTGAAATCTATCTTCAATAAAACTTCGTCTCATGATAAACTTTTGGATCTTGCAGAATTGGTAAACTCAAAGAGTTTAAGTTACTACTAGTGATAAGGTCGCGTTTGCTAGAAATGTTCTGGAAATATTTAATACTTTGGTTAATGGAGATATGATTAGAGGTTACAATGATGGTGAGTTACCTTGTAAAATAATAAACGTCCCTGTATCTACCGCTATTGGTGGTCGTCCTCCTGTAGCTACAATCCGAGAGGCTGTGTCCGTGAAATGATCTTTTTATCCAACTATTAATGTCTTCCTATTGAGTTACACTCGTTTGATGAATGATGAGCCTTTGGATGTTGGCTCAGCTGGTGGAGCTTATTTCACCCACTATGATCTAGGCGCATCTGGTTACTATTTTGAGAATATTGCAGAAGGACCCTTTTTTGATGCTCCTTTAGAAAGCACATAACAATGAGTTTTTCCCAGAGATCTGTTCTAGGGTTGCTGCTACAGATGCTGGTGGAAGTGCTAAAAATGAAGTTTAGGTGATGGATGAGTGGTATTTCTGTTCGTTGTAGTATGATCTGTGCGGTTCTGAAGCTGCTTAGTTTTATTTCTTACTTAGATAAAAACTGGCTATTATAATATGTTCAGATAAACTCATCTATATCATCATTATAATCGTCATATTTATTTTAGAGGGAGTACGATAGAAGTTCAACTGGTGAGTTCTTGTTTTCGTTTATTTGCTCGATCTAAACGTAAGTTTTAATCATATAACGACAAAAAAAAAAAAAATCCAAGGAAAGGAAAGTTTATTGGTTTATAGTATCATTTTTTAGATACTTAAATAGATTCGTTGTATTGTGCATTGTCTATTATACATTGCGGAAGAACTTAATTAAAATGTAGAATGGATGCAAAAGATTTGTTTGTTTATATTTAATAAACTAAATTAAGTTGTTTATTATCATATTAAGCAGTAAACGCCAACCTATTTATTTTTAATTTTTATTGTTTCATGTCAAAAGTGTATATAATCCCAATAGCTTTAGCTATCAAAAATTAAAGTAAAAAAAAAAAAAAAAAAAAAAAAAAAAAGCCGAACATATTTTACAATTGTAAGTATTCATGTATATATATATATATAAGGCCTTGATTATTAAACTGTATTATATAAGTCAATAGATATGAATCAATGCGATATATGTAACGAATTTTATGGTAGTGCTCGTGATGTTGCTGCGCATAAGGCTCGAACTGTTTGTGGACGACGGGTACGAAATAATATTGATCCAAATGTTACAGAAATTGAAGGCTATTCTCTTAATTACGTTGTAATCCCCCCACAATTTTTTAGTGGCCTCGAGAATGAACAAATTACTGCAGAAAATAGAGGCCAAACGCTCATTAATTTCGCCAATGCTACTCATGCAAAATATTATTCGCGTACCAACGTTATTAAGAGAAATGCGTATGAGTTTATTCGGTCCAGTTTATTGTCCGTGTCTTTTGCTTTTGAATTATTGTGTATTTTGAGTCTATTATTGGCTTTTTATTACTGCTCTTCGGGAAATGGATCTGTAGTAAATTATTTTATTATGGGTATTGAACAATAGATTGTCTTTTTTTTTTTTTTTTTTATATTAAACAAGCTACAAGATTAAAATAGTTACATAATTCTTTTTTACCAAATATCTCTTTAAATAAATAATAATGCCATAATTATATTCCTTAACTATTTTAGCTTATTTGAAGCTTCAGAACCGCTTTGATTTTAAATATAATAGTATAATATCTTCCAAGCTTATACCTATTTTTTTTTTTAAAAAAAGAAGTAGACTGAAGTGTGCTTCAGGTTCTTTTGAAATTTATTAATCATACCAGTAAGTAAATTTTATGGGGGGTTTTTTTTATGTACACATCTATAGCGAAAAAGGGGTTTTTGTTAGTGGTTTAAATCGTCTTTGATTTAAACGATTTCCACATGATTAAAGGTAATTTCCAATCCTTCTTTTGTAACTTGACATCAAATACGTTAAAATTAGATTTCTCAAGATTTTCTAAATACTTGATGTGAGGCACGGCAGCTAACAAAGCAGGAAAAGCTTCAGGAGGGACTTGAGGTAATAAAGATCTTGCAGTTAATAATTGATCGTAAGCAGCTGTAGCTACATCATATACAGCATCTTCTACACCATCGATTTCTCCACGATATACATTTTCTTGTACAATATCATACTACATAAAAAAAAAAAAAAAATTAAAACTTATTTTCACCTTTGATCCATATATATATTACCTTGGCAGTAATTTCTGCAGGTAAGACAAGACGTTTTTGACTGACGTGAAATGGTAATGAACGTAAAAAGGTCGAGATACCAATCATCTTTCCAATATGACTAATGGCGTGATCTGCATTCACATCTTTGACACCAAGGGATTCAAGTTGAAGATATAATAAACTAGATTGGGTATTTTCAGAATAAGTTTCCATATCCTTGATTGTCATAAATTGATGATCATCTAAATTACTTGACTATTTGGTTTATAGCCCATTTTTTTTTTTTAGTTTCCTTTCTCCCTGTCTCTAATTAATGCTTACTCTTTCTGTAATAATACGTTTCATCCACATGGCTGACATATTACATGTTTTCAATGCTTCCGCAAGTGCTAAAGCAATAGGTTGTTGAGGTGGATTTCCCTATAGTATACGAGATCAATTTAAAATGATTGAAATAACTATGTGAAAAATCACTTACAGCATAGATTTGATCCACTGTATCTTTCCAGAACTGCATTCTCATTTTACCAATCTCGGGTTTAGAAACGTTTTCACGAATAGAAGCTAATTCTACGTTAAATGCCCTAAGTGCGTATTGTGTATCTCTCAATTCTTTTGGGAAGAAGGGAACACAAAGGTATCCTTCATAGTCTCGTTGTCTAAAACGCAAAAAAAAACAGTTAGGGGGTTTAATATTGAAGAAGGGAGTAGTTTTTTTTTTTTTAATGTGTATATACCTGACAGATTCTTTACAGTATTGTATAGCGTTCTGCAAACGCTCGGGTGTTACGGGTGTAGAATAAGATCGAACATGTCTCATTTGAGAAATGATTCGAGATCGCGATTGTAATATCAAGCTCATAATAATGTAAGTATTTGAAAAAAAAAAGTGAAAAATGCACCAGGGTGAAAACAGGTTTTTATTTTTTATTTTTACTTTTTGGAAAAGTCCGATAAAGTTTTTATTAAATTACATTTGGTATTGTAAAAAAAAAAAAGGGCATAAATTAATGAAAGATAAATATTTACAAAAAAAAAAAAAAAAAAAGATTAAAGAAAGGAGGACTAGAAGCACATGAATTTACTCTTCTTATTCATGATTTCATCCATACGATTTTCAAGTATCCTTCTTGCCTTTTCAGCCTTCTCTTTTAAAATCTTTTGTTCCTCCAGCTGTTCTTCAAGAGCTTTTCTTTCATTCACAGATTCATCACTTGTAGATTGTTGTTGTGATTGAATTTGATTTACTTGTGAGCGCAAGTTTTGTATCTCGAGGTTACACGCTTGCTTTTCTCGACTTAATAAATCTAATTGCTTCTTGATATCTCGTACAGAGGATTCAGATTTCGTGAGTTGTGTTTCAAGTTTTGTAATCACTTCTTGATGCGCACGAACATCGTTTTCGGCAAATTGTGCTTTACGTTGTAAAGAGCGAATCAATTTATCATACTGTTCACTAGTAAAATTACTAGATGAGGTAGCTCCCATAAGCTCACTGAAACTAGTAGAGGTGGTAGAATCATTTCGATGAAGTGAGGTTTGACTGGATAGGCTCTTCAAGGGTTGAATTGTAGGTGATCCAGGTTCGCTTAATGCTGAAGAATGGTGTGGAGGTGGAGGAGAGCTAGGTAATGGAGGCAAAGGTGTAGGAATAGGTGGAAGTGGGTTTGATGGAGGTGCAGTGGGTGGAGGAAGACTATTTGAGTTCATCACGATACGACTGTTTCGAAGTACAGAGGAAGGACGACCGTTGTTCAAGATGTCAGATTTCATTGAAATAGTAGATAATCTCTTTAAACCATCTTCTTCTGCAGTAGATAAATGAGTATCATGTAAAATTGTAGAAACAGATCGGTATGAGCCAGATTTAGTTAATTTGGCAATACTTGAAGTAGATAAATCACGTTGTAACTTGTAATGAATGATACTTCCGGTACTATTACTAGCAGTAGGTGGAGGAGGTGGAGAACTTACACGGGGTGTTTGAGGTGGAGATGTGAATTGAACAGAGTCTCTGTTACGAGACAAAAAGGTGCTGTTGTTATTGTTTCTTGGTATCACTTGTTCCATTTCCTTCTCAAGACGATCATTCGCAGCAGTTAATTTCATCAGTTCAAGCTCCAAGTTTTTTGTTTCAAGAGTTAATTGACCACGTTGTAAAACCAATTGAGCTTCCAGGTTATCATTGTGTTTCAAGAGCTGAGAGTTATCTTCTTGTAATTGTAAGATCTTTTCAATCAGTTCTTGTTGTGAGCTACCAGAGTGACAAGAAGAATTACTTTCGTCTTGTTCTTCATCTAATTCAATTGTTTCGTTTCGATATGAAGAACGTACGTTAGTAGAGAATTCTTCAAGGCCAAGGTGTTGATGAGATATTTGTTTTTCAATGTCTCTTAAGGAGGCCTCAAGTAATTCAATCTTGGCTTTAAATGCTTGGTTTTCTTTACGTGTATGTTTCAGTTCTGTCTTTGTGGTTTCCATTTGAGCTTTCCATAATTCGTCTTCACGCTTTTTGGATTGCTGTAATAAAATTAACTTGTTTTCTAAATCTGAAATCATACCAGTAGAATCTTGTGAAGAGATATAGGCGCGTTCTTCTCGAATAGTACGTTCTAAATCAGCAATCGTTTTAACAAGAGCTTCATTATGTGTTAATTGATTTTGAACCATAAGTTCTATTTGAGTTAACTCCTTTTGTTTTTCTAAGCTCGCAGTCTGATGTCCTTGAATTTCTTTTTCCAATTGTTGAACACGGGATTCTAACGTATGTACCTTTTCTAATTCAGCATTTGAGTCTCTTTGTCCTTGCTTCAATTGTTGAACAAGATCTTCTTGTTCAGATAAAGAATTTCTTGCTTGATTTAATTCGGAAACCAAGTTCTTGACCATGATATCACCTTGTGAAGCGCGTTGAGAGATTTGTTCTAATGACTGTGATAAATGTTCCTTTTCAGCAGAGAGTAAACTAACTGTACGTCTCTTTTCTTCAATCTCTTCTTCTCGTACTTTATAATGATGCTTAATATCTTCCAAGGTCTCAATGCTTTTATCCGATTTAGCTTCTTGAATCCTTAAAGTACCTTCCATCACACGCATCACGTTTTCCAATTGCTTTTTCTCGGTACCCATACCAGATACATCCCTCAAGACACTTTCAAGTTGATTTTTCATATCTTGAGCTAATCGAGATTTCATAGTGTTATCGGCTTCCAAGTATTGAATCATCTGATCGCGATCCTCTAATTGTGTACGTAACGAAGAAACAAGATGATCCATTTCTTCCAACTTTATTTCAAGGCCTTCAATAATCTCATCTTGCTTTTCCTCTACAAGCTGTAAAGCGTTTATATCCAACTTGAATTTCTCTAACTGATGCATACTCTGTTGTAAAGTATTCTTCGTATCTTCTTCTTGTTGACGCATCAAATGTTGTAAATGATCGTAATCTGAACGCATCTTTTCAAGTTGTAATCTGTTACTATCTTCTGCTGTTGAAAGTAAATCAATCTTTTCTTGTAAGGCGAGGCTGTCAGAAACTTGATCATTGAGCTGTGTTTGATAGCTTGTACATTGTTCCTTGGAGTCACCAACACTTTTCTCGAGTTCAAGTACTTGAGATGCATGTGAATCACGTAACTGGGATAACTCGAATTTCAAACTTTCAATTTCTTTTAGCTGAGCTTCCATAAGGTCTAGTTGAGCTTGCTTTTCAGATATTAATTGAGCGAGTTGAGTAGAACTGATGTCAGATGAAGGACGCTCCTTGAGTAAAAGTAGCTCCTTCTCAAACTCCTCACATCTCTTTTGGCATTGTAAGAGCTCCTTCTTCAATAGCTCCTTTTCTTCATAATAGGAATCTTGTTGAATCTTCTCCTCTTCCTCTTTAGGTGTTGTTGCTACTGTATTGTCCACTATACTGGGATTTTCTTCTACTGTTGGTACGATGGTATCCTCTATACTGTTATCTAAATTTGATTTTATTTCACGCATACTATTATTATCGTCTGTAGATAACTGAGAAAGTCGTTCAGTTAATTCAATTCGTTCCTTTTCAGACTTGGATAACCTTGCTTCCAGATCCGTGATATATTGTTCAGTATGATCATCCATTTCTTTAAACTTTATAATTTTTTCACGTAATTCAGACAAGATCTGTTGATCTCTTTGTCCATCTCGTACAGATTGTTCTAATCGAGCTTCGAGTTCCAAACAATAACTTTCGGATACTTGTTCTCGTTCGAGCGCAAGCTGTAACCGCTGCTTTAATTCTTCCAGTGATTGAATTTCGGTATTTTGTAATTGTTGATAGGCTTCAATCTTGGCTTGTTGTTCAGATAAGGCTTCATCAGAATGAGTAAGAGCAGCACGAGCCATGGCTAATTGAGATTCTAAGCCTGAAATTGATTTCTCGTATTCTTCAATGACAGGTTCGACCAAGTGTTGAAATGCAGCACCATCTGTCTTTTGAACAAGTTCACGTTCAACTAGTAAGTTACGCTCTCTGGTGACGGTCACTTCATTTTGAAGTTCTTCAATTTGTCTTTTTAAATCAGAGACCATGACAGCTACTTCATTTGGATGTACAGGAGAATCAAATAGATCGAGAGAATGAGTTGATTCTGGTAAAGTGACAGAGGTAGTAGCGGAAGTGGAAGTGACAGGTTCATGATCTGATAAAGAAGAAGAAGGGGATGCAATACCAAAGGAAGATGAATGTGATTTTAAAGAGGATTGAGGTGAAGGCGTACTTCTATGTACGTTCTTTAATGTCTTTACTTCAGATTTCAGTTTAGAAATGATTGAACGTAAATGATCTAAATTATCACTTGTCATCCATTCTTCTGCTTCGTTTCGTTCTGCTTTATTTCGAATGTTTCTAGCACGAAATGCGTATTTAATGGTATTGATGGTTTCAGTTAAGTTGATTTCGGCAGGACTGACACAGGCAATCATAAGAGTAGTTGAGTTACCGCCTAATGAATCTTGTAAGAGACGAGTGAGTTTTGAGTCTCGGTAAGGTACATGTGTGGATTTTTTGGATGGATCAGATAAGGCGGAGATGACGTTTCCTAATGCTAATAAACCAGCATTGATATTGATACCTTCTTTACGTCTATCACCTTCTGCAGCAGTTCGTTTTAGTCTTTCTGAACCAGCCAGATCAACAAAATGAAATTTTGAATTCACAATCATCCATTCACCTTGTTCTTCTTCTATCGGTGGAGATTGATTTTGTTGTTTTTCCATTTGCCCAATAAGTGCTTTTACGTTTAATGTACTATGTCGAGTTGTTAATGATTTTGTTGGAGTAGGTTTATTATTATTATTATTATTATTTGTTGTTGATGGTACCCATTTTTCTTGTTTTAGTGTAACAGAGAAAATGGCATGCGATCGAGATGATTTAGCGTTCATATCAGTTGAACCTGTTGCGCGATTCTGAGTACCTAATTCAAGGTATCTTTCAAGGGGGTGGTAAGGTTAGTATATATTTATATATATATATAAAAAAAAAAAAAAAAAAAAAATAGACAAGACAAGTAAATATATAAATGCAATGCATTGCATCATTACCTAAGAACATCTTCAGTGTTTCCAACAGGAACCTCCTTTAAACCAGTCCAAATAATATGTCCTTTTGTATCTTCACGAATAGTGACAGGTGTACGTTCATGTGGTGGAGCCGGATTTAATAAATCGATTAATTCTTCATTATAAATTTCGATAAAAGAAACATGAACATTATACTTTGTTGCTTTTTCGTTTATTGGTATAGTAGTATTAGTAGTAGTATTTGGTATAGTGGCATTTGAGCCACGTCGAGGGGGTGTCATCATCGATACAGGTCTTAATTTTATATTAGAAGCAGACTTTCTTGGTGCTCTTAATCCAGATGAAGTTGCTGGAGGAAATGTAGCGAGAACAGATGGTGCTCTTTTGGGTATAGATTCCTTTTGGATATCTTGTAATCGGTCAAATAATGCGGACATTGCACGAGGAATAATGCCTTTAAAAAAGTAATTGTTGGTATATATATATATATATCATGGTTTTTATTTCAATCCAATTCCAAAGTTTGTTACCTTCTTGCTCTGGGTTTGCACCATTTTGATCATCAATGGCTGTACCCATTGTGTATGTTTTACCGGAAGATGTTTGACCCTATAAAAATAAAAAAAAGAATGAGTCTTTTTTTTTTTTTTTTTTTTTTTTTTTTTGGTTTTTTATATAATTTTTTTTTTAAATAACTAACGTAAGCCAAAATAGTAACATTATAACCTAAAAAAAGAAAAAATTAATCAATGTAATATAAACATAAACAAGATTTTTTTTTTTTTTTTTTTTTTATTTACCATCAATAAACCTGTCAACAAAATTCGAGGCAACAGAAGTAAATACTTGATCTTGTGTACTTGTTGCATCAAATACATGATCGAATTGAAATGATTTTTGATGTGGAACAATTGCTACTGTTTTATCATAAGTTTTTATCACATCTGAATTTGTTGAATTAGAAAATCGTGGTTGAGCTCGATCAGATGAAGTTAAAGGTCGTACTCGAAGTGCTTTAGTTTGAAAATATTTAGAGTTATATGATAAAAAAAAGTTGGTTTTTATTTTTCTTCTTACCGACTTGTACAGCATTACTATTATTCGCTGTGATTGGTTGAGTTTGTGTCATATTTAAATCATAAAGTGTTTAAAACAATAATTATAAAAAGTTTTTTTTATAAAAAAAAAAAAAAATAATAATAAAGTAAAGAAAAAAAGGTTTTTTTCAGTAGGAAGGAGTTTGTTGTGATAAAAAAAGAAAAAAAAAAAATGAGAGGAGTTTTTTTTTTTTGTTCCAAGGGTGTGTTTTTAAAGGAGGTATCTAACTTTCTACAGATTTGTTATATAAGAATTGACTTGTCAAAAAAAAAAAAAAAAACTTAAAATTTTTTTCTTTTTGATTTGTTAAGAATTGAATTGAAATGAATGGAAAGGTAATTAATGAAAGTATATACACTCAAGAATTAAATAATAATAATAAAAGAAAGAAACAAAGAATAAAGATATATATATATATAAAAAAAGATGAGTAGATACTTATTAAAAAATTTATATATATATAATTGCTGTAACTGGTTACACTACTTTGCTTGGTTCAGAATACGTACAGCATCCTTGGAGTAAATATAACTCGCTCCCGACCAAATGGTTGTACCACCAACAGCCCATCTGTTTTATTAAAGATATGAAAAAAAAAAAAAAAGTTAAATTTTATAATTCCCGCTTTTTTAAAAAAAAAATTACTTACTGTAAAGCCGTCAACACTTCAGGACTTGGTTGACCAAAGGTAGCAGTAGTTAAAGTACCAGTCATTAAGACTAACTGTAATAAAGTATTGATTTTACTTATATTGGTTGGTCTAACTTCAGCAGAAGGTATTGAGAAATCAAAATAGCGAACTAATGTTTTCTTGTGTAATATTTAATTTAGAATTTACAACATTGCGAACAAATATAATAATCACGTTTTTTTCTTTTTTTAAAACAATAAAAATATGACTTACTGGTTTAGGTAAAGAAATATATCTATAATAAAATGCGGCAATGACAAGCCCTGCATCTCTTCCAAGAATTACATATGCCAATGGCACTACAAATATCAATTAATATAATTTGTTGACATTTGATTTTCTTATATATATATTACTTGGAATTAAATTTTGCATAGCTAATGTTACTGTTAAAACTGTCATCAATGCTTTATCTGCCATAGGATCAATAATACTTCCTACAATCGTCTTTAAATTATATCTTCTAGCTATAAATCCATCCAACTTGATATTTTTAATGTGTTAAAACAAAAAACAAAACATATATATACTCTCATTTTTTTTTTTTTACCATATCTGTCAAACCAGCTAAAACAAAAACTCCAAGTGCTAAAGGATAATCATGATTCACAATCAAATAGCCAACATAAGGCGCTGCAATTAACCTTCCCACTGTCAACAAATTTGGAATTGTATAAATATTTTCACGTAAAAGCTTTTTCTGTATTAATATCTAAATTTATCAAATTTCCATGTGTGCGTGTGTACCTGTTTCTTTTCTTTCTTTTCTGGTATTTGTGGTGTAGCAACAAAAGGTCTTGCAAAGACTCTTATTCTGAACTTTAAACTTTCTTGACATTTTAATAAACTAGTTGGGTTGCTTAACCTATACATGTTGCTTAAGAAAAAAAAAACGCGCTATACATTGCAAACATATGTATGTATATATTTACCTAGTTTTAGTTAAAGGGACAAAATGAAGATATCGTTTATTACAAGGTGCTCGTTTTAACTCTGTAAATAAAGTCTTTGGTACTTTAGTCACAAGTAATCGTAATTGAAGCATGATTAATAAAAAAAAAAAAAATTGAACAAGACAGGAACGAAAAAAAAAAAAAAAAAAATTTGAACAAGACAGGAACGAAAAAAAAAAAAAAGATCCCCCAAAAACAAGGTTTATGAATAAAGCGCCGGTTTAAAGACGTTGATCCGCTTTCTCTCTCGCATTATTTAGTATGTATCAGAATAATAACCAACAAGGAGAGCATATTAAGGTTTTTATTTATTTTACTTTTTGTTTGTTAAAGATATCAGAAGCATCAAATAATCTTTTCCATACTTTTGTTGTTTTCATTTTCTTCATTTTTTTTGGTACAAGTGTTCCCGCCTTGTTCTAAAATTTAAATAATATAAAAACGTAAGAAAGAGCCTCTCTCTCTCTCATAAATTTATTGTTATATAATTTTTACCTTGAACATTCGTGAGAAAATATTTTTCTTTCCCTCCTTTGTTAAAGAAGGAGAAAACGAATTCTTTTCCTCCTCAACTGTAACTACAGTAGTTGTAGTAAAGTTAGTGACACTTTGTGGCGGTGTCACGATCAAGACCTTCTCCTCATAAAGAACATCCATGATACTGGAAGGTGGGGTTGCCAGTAAGATTCTCTCTTTAATAGAAATAGAATCTCTTATATTTATTTCTTCCATTGTACTTATTTCAAGTTTGGATTGGTCATATCCAGTGTCTTCTTCAGTAACTGTTAAGTTTTCTTCAATCGTAACCTCTTCAATAATACAAGTTTCAGGAGCATCCGTAAAACTTTGTTCTACTTTGGGATGATTGGAATCAACTTCAGCAGTGATAGTGAATGCGTCTAATCCTTGGTCAATAGCATATTCAATAAGAGCATTTTTATCAATCATACATGGTTCAGGAGCATCTATTGGTCCCTCAGGCTTGTTAGCATCAGATTTTTCATCAACAACATCAACAAATTCAGTAATAACTTGGCTAACAGTGACTTGATTTATAACAATAGTATCTTCTTTACTACTATGATCAATTACAGCTTTATTGCCTATATCTTGGTCTACATTATGTTCTGTACTATCATCTTCATTCATAGAATCTTGTCTCGTATTAGATGAATTGATGATGGCAAAGTCAACAGTCACTTCATCAACCTCAGTAAAAGATAAAGTTGAATCTGCTGAAACTTTTTCTTCAACCATACTACGAGTCATAGATAAAGTAAGGTCTTTTTGAGTGATAAAAGACTCAGTATATTTTGATAAACGTATTTCTGCCATAGATGTTGATAATAAATCAGAATGATTACTTGATAATCTGATAGCCTTAGAATTTGAATAGATCTTGCGAAATTTAATTGTGTTAAAACAAAAGGAATTGTTACCGCCGTTTGACTTCATTCTTCTTTTATATTTTGGTTGTATTCTTCTTAAATCCAAGCGTTGTAAGACGCGCTGTCTATCTCTTTGATGGATTTGTTGACCATCCACTAGTTGACTCGAAAGAGTTATTTCCGCTTGAAATAATGAATCTTGAATCGTATCCGGGACGGGGGAGGATGCAGAAATATTTTGGTCAACTGCAGCAGCAACAGTAGTGTGTGATGGTGGGTCGTCAATGCGTGGGTAAGGAGCAGCAGCAACCAAAGTAACAGGATTTACATTTGATGAACAAGAAAGAATATCTTCTTGGACGGCAAAACCTTGGTTCGTGTTAAAAAGAGTAGTAATTGGAATTTTGGCTTCTGTACCATTTTTTTGGGTCTTTTTGGATGAATAGGTCTTGAAGAACTTCTTTGCGTTATATCTATTCCCTTCTTGAGGAATTAAAATCATGTATTTCTTGTACTCTGTTCGAACTCTTCTTAATTCCATCACCTTTATAAAGCGCCGTTCAGCATGATTTTGATAACCGGGCATGCTTTGAGTCTTTTATTTTTATATGTGAGAGAAAGAATAGAAAAAAGTAGGAAAATGAAAGAAAAAGAAATAAATAAGGGTAATAAGGTTTTATATATACCGTGTCAAGTACTCTATTTTTTTTTTTTGATAAATAAAAGAAAAAAAAACCAATGAGAGAGAGAAAGACCCCTCTCATTTTAAAAAGCACTAACGTCTTCATGACTCTTTTTACAAAAAGAAAAACAATAATTTTTTTATTAAACATTTATAAAATATATATCTCTTTTTTTTTTTTCCTATAAAAAAATATAGACATGTCAAACGGTGTCACCTCCCCTAACCTGCCACAGCTTCTTTCATGCTGCTGTCAAGAACGTGTTTGACCGTGCACATATATATATATATATAAAAGCCTCACACGCCCTCTCATTCTTTCTTATGGTGTCTTTATAAATGATATTTTCTTGCTTGTGCTGTTACAGTACCTTATCTATCTTAAATCATGATATTACGTGGAAATTTATTTATTTTATACCAAGCAGTTTCTAAATCTAAAAGTAAAGACTTTCACATTTATCTGCAATTTATGTATACATACTTGATTTTCAAAAAGAGAAATAAATCGTAACCTTATCAATTCCCCTTCTACCTGAGAGTCCTTATATGTAGAACTCTATAAGCAGCAGCTCACTCAATTTCATTTGCTTCCACATCTCTCACTCTCTCTACGGTCACTCCTTTTCGATACATGGCATAAATTATGAGAGCAGGGATAGAACTATTTTTTTTTTCATTTGACAGAATAGTATTTATATTATACGTGATAAAAAACAAAAGTAAACCAATTAATAAAATTTTTATATATTATTAAATCATTGTAAAATTTAGACATTTATCGATTTTTACTTTATAAGAAATAACTTTTATCCTTAGATGCTTAAAAAGCAAGATCACTGTAGCTTGTAGAAACAGAGCCCTGCGTCGTACATAATGACTCTAGTGCCAGTAAATGTTCTAGAGCTTATTTTTTTTTTTTTTTTTTTTTTTTTTTTTTTTTTTTTTTTTTTTTTTTTTTTAGTAAATAGGTACTTTGTAAAACCCATTCATCACAAAATGGACTTTTCTATTCTTGATAGAATAGCCAATGTATGGCCGATCAAATGTTACATATTCGAATACTTTTCGATTTAGCATTACAAAAATATAAGGCGTACTAAAACAAAAAACAATGATATATGCATATCATTCAAGATGAGAATTTAACTTTACACAGTTTCATTAATTCTGCAGATTAATTAAGATTTCCTGTGTCATATTTGATCAATATAGTGTCAATAGTAAACCAAGTGTATATATACATGTAGAATAATATGTTGATATATATATATATATATATAAAACTCTCAAATAAGTATACCATGTGAAGCTTAAAAGACTCTTATATATACTGTTTTTAAAAATTAGAGTAGTCTGAAGGTACAATCATCATTTTTATTGCAACAGTCTATGAATAAAATGAAAATAAAGGCTTCCAACAATATATAGTAGGAATTACCCAGAAAAAAAAAGTCGTTTTTTTTTTTTTTTTTTTTTTTTTTTTTTTTGTTAAGAGTTTCTTGTAATGCATCAAAAATTTATTCGCAAGCAAGTTTAGCATCAAAAGAAGTAAGTGCAATTGAAAAGGCTTGTAGTAAGCACATAGGGTATTTATAATCCATTGTAAATGTATCTCTTTCGACACGACCAAACTGCATTACGATATAATCCACTAATATATATATATATATATAAAAACCAGATGGATTAGATGTGTTAAAAAAAAAAGAAATACAAAACTTACAATCATTATCATGCACAATTTGGAAATTTTTGACAGAAGCTTGTGTCACTCTTCCGTTAAAGTTGAGAACAAACGACTGTGTTTCTATTTTTAAACCAAATATAAGTAAATGCAAGCAAACAGGTTTATGCACAAAAATACCTTCATTCCATTGAGGACTCTTGTTATGAAGTACGAGTAGATCGCGAGCTCCGCCATCACGGTACTTACTCAACAACATTTCGGATTCTTTTACAGGTCTAAACTCGGGTCTTTTACCATCTCTTGTTAATGTATGCATTAATATTGTCATTTTACGAGGACCTTTAAAACCAAGAATGTTCGGGTCCTATTATTAAGATATTAAATACATGAATAAAATGTATATAGCCATTACTATTACGTATAATACTGCTCCAAGTTCTTCTCGAATAGGCAAATCTTTCTTCTTGGTTGTCATTTCCCTCTTTAATGGATTCTTACCATGTGAGTAAATAACAAAAGTTGTACCCAAGAAATTAGATCTAAAATATATTTGTGTTTAGTAAAATCGAAAAATATCATATACATATATTCATATAAACTTACCGAACTTTTCCTAATTCTACATAACCTTCAGGTACATCTTCATTTTCACGATAGATACCAGTAATCGTATAATAACTTGTATTACTCTTTCGCTTCTTACGAGCAGTCATAACATGATGAGTTTCTCCTGTATCCAAATGTTCAATAAACAAATGATATTGAGGATATAGTTTATCTAAACCATCACGACAACGATGAATACGACATGTTACACGGGTATTTAATGCAGCAGGTCTTTTTTTTTTTCTTTGTTAATTTTTTTTTTTTTTTATCTTTCATTGTCTTCAGACATAGTTTATTACCTAAAAGCTAATTCCAACAATTCCTTTTCGGTTGTAAGAGCTCTTGGTAAAAGGAAATCACGAGGAGGTACAGGTCTTGATACTCTTACAGTGTTTGAACTGGTATCTAAGTCTGTTGGAACGATCGGAACTTCATTCGACTCTTCATCTTCGTCTACAAATGCTTCCGGATTATTTCGAATTGGATGTTCAAAAACATCGTTTGTAAGTTGTGGATGTACCACTTGGTTTAATTCTTGTTGTGTCATTTTGTTAAACAAGCAAAATACAGTGCTTCCACAAGTTTATTGGGAATTTAAAAAACCAATTGAATATATTTTTTTTTTTTTTTTTTTTTTTTTGAACTTAAAAGTTATTTCAATTGGTCATTTTTTTTGGGACTCAGGCTTAATGTATTGTTTATTCAAATGGAGTGCTTTGTTGCCTGTGTGATCACATAACACAAAAATTTGCTAGTGCGAACATTTCGAATTCAAAACAATATATTTTATGATCTCACAACAGAGCTTTGCGGATATTACATTTGAATTAAATTGTTCTATTTTACTATTTACTTCAATCTTTCCCCCCCCCCTAGAAACGCAAAAAATGTATAGGGTCATAAGCTCCACTAACGCAACGGGAAATTTTGGCTGAGATTTTAAATGTTGTAAAAAAAGTATTTCTTTTTGTATGGAAACAAAAGTCTCTGGATGATTTTATTGTGAATAAAAACATTAGGGCAGACTAACTAGTCATTTTTTGAGATGGTTTTAGCTACGGAAAGGTTTCGCCTGAAACCAAGTTATGAAAACCTGAAAAATCCAAGAAAAATTTTCCGTTGTGAAACATGGTGCGCGTATTCTTTCGTGAACGTTTTAAGTGAATACAACCTTACAAATTGTATGAGTGTCTATTTATATTGAACCAGTCTTTTACCTTCCCTTCGTTACGAGAGGATGCTGCTGCTGGCCTTCGTGATATGACCAGACATATTCATATACTCTCATAAACAACAATGTAATACGCAGTAACATTTTTTTTTTTTCAAAGTATTGAGAAAGTATTTTATTAATTGATATTTAAAGTATAGAAGGAAGAAATTTACATTAGATAAGAAAAAAAAAGTATGTTTAAATGACAAATAATATGAAGGTAAAGTAAATGGGGGAGGGGGGGGGGGTATTAAAAAAGAAGAAGCCTTTTTTTTTTGTATAAAAAATTAAGTAAATGTACCCTCAGCAGCACTTGATGGCCGTTTTTGATCCAACTCCCATCTTCTTCTTAAATCATCTACACTTCCACTACTATGACGATAATTCATTTTAGCTCTTGATGCACGGGTAGGAGTTTGAGCTAACCTATCAAAGACAGTAGGAGTGGTAGCTCGTTCAAAAGTAGATGCACTTGGCATGATAGGAGGTAACGGCGGTCGATTCATCAATCGTTGCGGTTGACAAGAGTTTGTGAATAAAAGTGGTGATTGAGTATCATACGATTCAAGCTCGGTTTGAATCGTATCACTTGTTGGAATATGGGATAAAAGTGGACTGATCATCGTCACTTCACGTCTTGGTACAGGCGCTTGACCACTACTACTTCCACGCATCATGGTCTTTTGGTTCCATGAAGAAAGTGAGGATGTATCGGATTGAATTGAAGATCTTCTTAGATGACTACTACGGATGGATGAAGTAGATGAATCATGATCACTTGCGTATTGATTGAAATCCGGTGGTGTTGGACGGTCAGCCAAGTAATCTGGTGTTTCATTTCCGTCTAGCTGCCATGATAATCTTTTTTGTATCATGTTATAAAATCGGTCAGGCGATGGAGTTACATCACGATGAATGGATTTACTAAGACTATGTGTAATTTGAGTTGGAGCTAAAGTATTAGCAGTTGCTGATTCGTTAACAAAAGGAGGAGACGCAACAGGTGAGTTGGGTAAACTTATATAAGAAGAGGAAGAAGGAGGAGCAGCAGCAGCAGCAGCAGCAGCAGCAGTAGAGACATCAGCACCAATAATAACAGCAGGAGGAGAACAAGAAGGTTCTAAATCAGTTAATAGTCCACGTACACCGTCATGGTATATTTTATCAAAGATTGTGTTTCCATTGTTCATATATTCTTCAATTGAATCTTCTCCATCTTCACCTAACATCATATCCATCATATTTTCTTCACTGATTTCCAAGTGACGAATTCTTCTTTCACTTTCAATTGCACTTGTAATGGCAGTACGTTTCATGACAATTAATGTACGGCGTAAATCGATTACCGTCTTTTCAAGATTTTGGACAGTGACTTGACGATTACATTCACTCATACGTAAATCCATGATATCATCTATCAAGTTTTCAATAATACGTTTGCATTCATCCGATTCTAATGATTTGATAAGCTTCGATGTAATATCGTAAGCCATTTCAGGCGCTGCGTTGACAGGTACACTAAATTGATCGTCAAATGCATCTACATCATCCCATTCATCATTCGCTACAGTATCAGTCGTAATGATTTCATCAGCAAACGTGACATGTTTTGCAGGACGAGGACTAATGGTCTTTACAACGGAAGCGCCACTTTCTTCTGCACGCATTGCTTCTTCCGCGGCTTCAATCTGTAAGGCATCGATTCGAGCAGAGAGGTAAGAAATTTCAGCCGAGATTAAATCAATACGTTCATCCATAAGTTCAATTGCAACCATGTCCATGGGTTCACCAGTCGCTTCTTCATGTTCTTGTTCATCCAAATAGACGTGTTCGCGTTCATCCATGAGATCCATCTTTTCTTGAACAAGTCTTTCACAACGTACCAAGAGTTGTTCCATCTCCACCACGGCTTGCTTTCCTTGAATGTATTGGTAAAGAGCTTTATCTAATAACTGCTTTTTACGTGTGACTCGAATACCTAATGGAATTGGGTTCTTCTTTTTATTGACACGACGAGGAAATCCGTGCCCTCCGCCACGTGCAATGACAGCAAAGTTACCGCCCATGATCGGTACCACTTTAGCCAACATCTTTTCATCAAGGATACCGCCTTCACGTACAGCCTTTTTCAGGACCGAAGTGAGTTGTTTCAATTGACTGGCACTGATCAAGATTTCTTCATTTCGTTTCTTTAAAGTTGATTTTTGAACTTCGTGTTCTTGTTCAAGACGCTTTTTGGCTTGATTGGATTTAGCATGTTGACGTTGAAGTTGTTGAATTTTACGTTCTTGACGATGAATTTGATCACGTACACGATCCGCTTCTACTTTCATACGATGAACAAGTCGTTTCTTTTCTACTTTGAGTGTTTCGACATTGACTTTAAGTGAACGTAACAGGGATTCATTTTGGTTACGAGTCGATTGCATTGTGACGGTTGCTTGAGCATATTTTCGACGTAAATCACTAATTTCAGTCACTAAATTTCTCATTTTGATCTCGTAAGCTTGTTTGACATCGAGTGGTTGCTTTCCATCTGTTGTAGTTGTGGTTGCTGTTGTCTTTATAATTTCAGATTTGATGTGATTGTTTGATACACCTGATTTTGTTCTTGACGTGAGCGTATCTTTTTCTTTTAAAGTGTCTGCTAATTGAGATTGAAGCGAATTTACTTTTTCATCGAATTTCTTTCGCATAAATGTGAACTCGGTCTCTGATTTCTCTAGATGAGATACGAGTTCTTCTTTTACTTTGATGTCAGATTGTATTTGTTGTAGCATACGTGTGAGTTGATAGCCTGCTGATGTTCGGTCAGATGATTTCACGTCTTCGTTTATAGTAGGTACAGACTAAATAAAAATTTGGTTTTTTTTTTTTTTTTTTTTTTTTTTTAGATGCATGAAATTATAAATAATTTTTTTTTTATATGTTATTACCATCATCTGGTGAACGTATTCGTCGTCCAAAAAGCTACCTTCGTCAGATATGTCTCGTTGCATTTCTTTAGATCCATGCAAGCGGGTTTCTTCTGCTTCAAAAGCCTTGTTTTTTTATTTATTATATGAATGTAACATTAGTATACTATAGATAGGAGAAGTAGAGTACAAACAAATAAGGGGTTTCTTTTTATATATATATATATATATATGTAATTACCTTTAATTCTTCTTCCCAAGTATTAGCAGTATCATCTAAAGGCTGTTTTTTATAATAATAAAAATGTGAGAAATAATAGTGTAAAGATGGATTAAAAAGAAAATATTACCTTGATGAGTTCAAGTACTTCAAGACTTTTTCTGATATCTGCACGTACTTTAGCAATGCTCTCCTTGACCTCCTCATGCCTTACATCTTCTTCTTGAAGATCATTTACATAGCCTTCATCTTCATATTCATCTTCTTCAAACTTTTGTTGAATAGAAGGAGCTTTAATACGTACTTGTTTCTTTTTATTGCTATATGAGCTACTGACAATAGGTCTTCTTGTCTTTGATGATACTCTTGCAGTACCCGTGGTCATAGTTGAGTTACTGACTCTACCTAATTTACGACGCCGACTACTATTTGATTTTTTAGGTTGATTACTAGTAGAAAACTTTTGAAGGATACTACTGTTATTTTGAGCTTTCATTAAAGCAGCTTGTAATTTAGGTTGCTGTTGTTCTAATAAAGATAATTTTTCTTTGGTATCAGATAATTGATTTGTGAGATCTTGAATTGTCTTTTGGTATTTTTCAATGATAGGATGTGTTTGAATAGGACGAGCGATGGTACTGATGTTTTCTAATAATGAATCACCTAAAGTGTGATCATCATTTTCCATGAATTCACCTAATTCGCGTTCCATTAATAAAGTATCTCTTTCACTTGTGACTTGAATGATTTGGTTTGACATTTCTTGTAATCTTTCACGTAATCTACTTGATTCAAGACGTAAAGTAGAATTTTTATCATCTATTGATATTGAATTGACAGTATTTGTTGTGGTAGTAGAGACGGAACCATCCGAACGTAATGATACAATTTCCATACGTAGTCGAGATACTAATGCCTTGAGTTGATTTACTTCTAATGAGGAACCAGCAAAATCTTGATTGACAGTAACACGATTCTTAATATTACGTGCACGGTTAGCGTATTTTAATGTATTTAAGGTTTCCATAAAATTTGTATCGGCAGGAGATACACATGCCAACATGAGTGTTTGACTGTTACCACCCAATGAATCTTGTAATAATCGAGTGAGTTTACTGTCTCGATAGGGTATATGTGTTGCGCGTTTCGTTTCGTCACCAAGTGCAGATATGACGTTACCAAGAGCTAATAATCCTGAATTGATAGCTATACCTTCTTTAGCTCGATCGCCTTGAGCATGTGTACGTTTTAACTAATAATTTTATTATGTAAATATCTTTTTCATAAACATATAAACAAAAAAAAAAAAAATACTTACTCGTTCAGAACCAGCTAAATCGACAAAATGGAATTTACTATTCAATGTTTTAACAAATGTCTTTCCATCTTCACCTTTTTCTGATTTATGTTGTTTTAAAATGACAGAAAAAATAGCATGAGATCTTGAAGAGACAGAATTCATTTCAGTTGAACCCGTGGTACGACCTAAAGAACCTTGTGCAAGGTAACTAATATATAAAAATTAAAATGGGCTGGTTGTTTTTTCAAGATTTTTTTGTATATATATATATATACTTTAATAGTTCTTCAGGACTATAACAAATTTCTTCTTTTACACCACTCCAATAGATATTTCCTGCAACATCTTCTCGAATAGATACTTCACTTGTGGCAGGAGTGAAATTAGCTGATCGTCGCTTTGATTTATGATTATTTAATAAATCAATAAATTCTTCGTTATAAAGTTCAAGAAAAGATACAAAAATTTCGTATTTAAATTCAGCGTCTTGTGCTTCACGTTTCTTTAATAGTTGAAATAATTCGATGATACAACGAGGCACAATTCCTGTGATATTATTATAAGTTGAACGAATGAAAGAAGTTTATCTTTGTTTGTTACCTTCGTTTTCTGCACTGACTGTGTTATCTAAACTTGTACCCATACTAAAGGTTTTACCAGATCCTGTTTGACTATTATAAAAAAAAGGTATTAAAAAAATAAAATGTATATAAGGCATTTAATTATTTATTTACCCATAAGCTAAAATGGTTGCATTAAATCTATAATTTAGAGATTAGTTTAGTTGTCTAAAAAGTATAAATATACTTTTTTACCCATCAACAAATTTGTGTAATAAAGGAGAGGCAGCATCAAGATAAACTTTGGCCTGGTCTACATTACTATCAAAAACATAATCGTAGGTAAAAGATTTATCTGTGCCCATCAATATTTGAGGTTCGTTTGGTATAAATGATAAACATTCTGTGCAGTTGTTTATTCTTTCTTTTTCTGTTAAAGGTCGAACACGTAGACCGACTCTATTTTTTTTTTTTTTTTTTTGTATAAGTTGTTGTACTTTGTGTATATATATATATTTTTTTTTACCTCACTGCAGTGGAAGTCATTTAATTTTATTTATTTATTTATACAAAGGAAAGAGAAAAAAAGAGAGAAAAAAGAGAGAAAAAGGAAAAAGGGGAAAATGTAAGTTTTAAGAAGTCCAAAAAAAAAAAAAAAAAAAAATTGGTGACACATTTTACGGTAGTGATTCCGAATGGATGTACACTCTTATTTTTCTTATTTTTTAATACCATGACAAGTTGTTTATTTTTTATTTTTTCTTTTTTTTTTAAAACTGTATTTAGCACAGGAACAAATGATAGACAAAACAACTTTACCCCCTTTTTCTTTTAATATCTCTCTTTCCTTTTATATCGGACTTTCAATATTAAAAAAGGGCAGACAGATTTGTGTTTGGGCCATATAATGGAAGAACATAAATAAAAGGGTAACAAAAAGATATTTTATTCATCATCATCTGATTGGTTATGTTGAACCTTCTTTCGCTTTACTTTTTTACCCATTTTAAGTTTCTTTTGCTCTAATTGTCTCTTTAAGGAACCCTTTATACTATTTTCGTTTTCTTTATCCATGACTTCTTTACGAACAAAGATATAATTCTTGGGCTGAGCAGAAATGATTTCAGCATTTTTACCAACACTTGTTCCTTTTTTAAAGCCCAATGTACGACGATGTTCGTATCCAGGATAATCGTCAGGATAGAATGGTGCTGTACCCTTGACAGCTAAAACACCTTTTGCTTTTACTAAACTCTTGATTGCCCATAAATTATAAGGTTGACAGGTCTTTAAAGCAACATGGATCTCTCCATCAGGTACAATCTCTTCTTCTACTTGACGTGACTCTGATTTCGTTGCTGGAATCTCTCCTTGAGAAGCCTTTGTAAGTAAAGGTGCTGCAGAATCAAAGAAAGCATTCAAAAGTTTTTGATTAGCGACCACATTACGATCTTGATCTTTAATACCTGCACCAGCATGAGGGAAATTAAAGATGATCTTTGTATATCGATTCTTTTTCACTTCTTTAGATAAATCTGTTGCGTCTACTTCAAAAAGAACTGTTGCACCATATTCACGAATAAACTCTACATTGTCTTTTGCGTCTTCGTATTTTTGATACAAGACTTCTTCTGTGTCGTAACAGGTAGCGATCATATTATCTGATCCTTCTTCAAGATAGTTCTCTGCTAATGAACGTGCAAACGAGAAATTTCCTTCACCTACTAACAGAATTTTGTCCTTGGAGCTTAGTTGAGGTCGTGTACGGAGTGTGTCCGAAGAGGCTCGCTTGGCTTTTACTTGGTTTCTTTTGGCTTTCTCTAAATTATCTGCTAAAGCTTTTGCTTTACGTTCCTTTTCTGCTTTCCATGCGTTCTTGTCTAATAAACGATCAAGTGCGTTCGTCAACTTCTTTCTCTTCAATCTACCCATTATGTATGTGTTGTATATGTACAAATAAATAAAAAAAACGTCAAAATTTATTTTTTTTTTTCTTGTAGCATGAAAAAAATAAGCCACTTTGGAAAATTTATTAAGTTTCGGTTTTCTTCTTGAGTAGCAGTAGCAATTCACCTCTATTTTTTCGTACTTGTCGCTATATGATCCTCCTTATTTCTACCATATGTTCTTAAAGAGTCTTTGTTAGATACTGTATGTATAATGACAGGTCTACACTGATTACATAATTGGCTCTTTACATAAATCACATTATCCTTTATTATTATGTAATTATCAGGTACTATTTTTTCTCAAGGAACTAATAACTTAACTACTTTGTAACGTAGTTAAGTGGGAAATAACAATCCGCATGACGTATTTTTTTTTAGTTTATATACCATAGAATGCGTAATATTTATAAGAAATTAGTCTGTTTTTTTATATAGACCATTTACCGTTGACTTTAATCATAATGCATTAAATATACTCTTCAGAATAAAACTAAAAATTTACATGTAATGAATTCAGAGAGATAAATTGGGCTTTATAAAAAGTTGACATGCATAATTAATCAACTTGTAAAGATTTTTTTTTTTAAAAAAAGGTAAACAATGATGTAACATACGGTCTAAAGAAAGAATATAATATATCAACGGTTTTTTTCTTTCTTTCTTTCTCATATAACACAACAACTTATTATTCAGATGATCCCTTGTTTATTTAGCTTTCAAAACTCGTTCTGGGCGTTTAACTTTTAAAAGTGGATATAATTTATCTCTCTCTTGTTTAATTTGATCTAATGGTCCCGTCCTATTAATAAAAAAATAGTCAGTAAATAGGATACACTTATATATTTTATATTTTTCTTCTGTACCAATCTGTTCCAGTGATAATCTCAATAGCTTCCATCATCTCTTCGTCTTCTTCTGCTTCATCGGACATAGAAAGCTGAGTAAATAGTTGATCTGACACTTCAATGCGAATCTATATGTCATTGTTAGGACAATGTCTTTTTATATATAGAATATAGTAATTCTTACTCTAGGAAATGCGTGTACAAGGTAAGATAATAATTGCTGAAGTGATTTCGTCTTTACTTGAGAATCTTGAATTGAAATAAACCCAATGAACCTTAAAAACAACAAGCATGTTAATATAATAATAAATGTGCAGTTTTTCTTTTTATATATATGAACTTACACTTTGATTGCAGATAATAGCTTACGAACATTTCGACATTTGAACGTTTCCTTTCTGACAAGCGTAAATAATTTCAAATGCCTACATAATTCAATTTAATCACAAATAAATATAAACAAATAAACAAATAAATAAATAAATAAATAAATAAAAAACTTACAATGTATGATCCGTAATTTTTGAAAGTGTTCCGGATTCATATAGAAGTCCAATGACATCTAATAAAGGTATCGTCACACGTTCTTGTTTTTCGTATTTTGTAAAGATATCGATGACCGTAACAAAAATGGCTTTTAAAGAAGGATCACCGTCTTCAATTGGTAATCCATCCATATATTCAGTTAAGCAAGCACTTGAATGACGTACCTATTTGTTTTTTTTTTTTTTTTTTTTTTTTTGGTTCAATTCTATGTAAGACATGTATAGATTTTGGAAGCAATCAAAATTTTCTATTTTTACCAATGACTCGGTTAACCCACCGGCACTTGCAATCAGACCAGTTAATAATTCAAACCTGTATTCTGGGATCTTTAATAGTTGTACCATGACCGGGTATAAATCCGAGGGCGCAGACCAAGCTAAATCCCTAAAAATAACACAGATTATTATTATTAAATATGAAACAACATTACATATACATGTACGTGATCCTTACTTTTTGATATGCTGTCTTAAACAATCATGACCAGGAAACTTTAACTCGGTTTGAATTAATTCATCTACTACTTTACCTGCGCTCGCTCTTACTTTATCAATTCTTTCTACACTTTGCTTTAATAAAGCTGCCATAAATTCTGATGTATTGATTGGATTTAGATAAGCTTGTCCTGGTCCTGTACGGTCTAAACGTGCGGTTAATGGAAGTAAATAGTCCAAAAGCTCCATAGATGCAATACGCACCCAAGACCCTACATCTCCTCTTTGGTCTGTACTGTAATCTGTAAGACATGATTTCAAAGTATTTAATATCAGTTGAAAATCGTCATACGTAACCACTATAGAATGGTATTGTCAGTAAACAGCGTATATTTATATTGTGTTCTTTCTCTCTCTCTCTCTCTCTCTCTTATACCTGTCTTTAATTCATCGCCTAGGTTTTGAAGTAACTGTGTTAACCCAAGCACTGCATTTTGTTTCGCTGTAGCATCATTTGCTTGACTATCATCCTAACCATTTAGAATTCATCAATAAACTTATCCCATGTATGTAATACAAAAAAAAAACGTACTTGATACTGTGAAGCTTTACATAACTGTATAATCACATCATGCACCCAATCAGGATGCTTGCAATAATCAATTGTACCTAAAGCCAAACCATAACTTCTTCTTCCATGAATCATGATATTATTCACATCGATTTTCTTTAACGCCTCATCTAGTTCAGCGCGTGTAAGACCATATGTCTTTGCAACCGCACCAAATGAGAGAACAGCATACTGTTGTACATTCTCTTCTTTTCGTTCTAAACTTGTATGAATCAGGTGTTTCCAAGCTGCAGTATCTGCATTTAATCCGGTAGTGGCTAAACAAGTGATTAAATGACATGCTCCTTCACGTACATGCTCGGAACCAAATGTGGTTAGTGAACGAGGAGGTAAATTAGATATTATGGATGTCAAGTGGAGTGTATCCTGTGTGTATCGTTGTTTGATCGTTTCATCGTTTGTGGTTTGATAAAGTGCAAGCGAAATTTCTGCAATCGATAGCATAGCACCATGAGATACTTGCATGTCTTTACTCGTAGCATGAGGTATCTAGATATATATATATATATATATATATAAGTATAAAGCATTTTTCATATATATATATATATATATTTATTTTTATATAGTGGAGAGCTTACCAAGTAAGGAAGTGCAGTATCTAAAAAGTAAGTGGGGTCCAATGCGACAAGATTGTATAGAGCTTTTGAAGCGAGGATACGCATAGGTTTATCCCAGTGTTTGGAAGTGACGGAAATCAAATGATGAATTAAATGATATCTGTATTCTTCAAATCTTGTATAGATGTCAATAGTTGTACGTATACAAATTTATATATATATATATATATAAGAGAGACTTACTTGGCTATATCAAATGAGATGCTGAGAAAGGCATTATTTCGATTTCCCAAAGAAAAATAATCAGCATGTTGAATAATTTCAATACCGTGAGGAAAGATACCCTGTCTACCTACATTTTCTTGAAAGGCAGCACTACTTGCACGACGTACATTGATCTCTCGATCAAACAATGAAACGACCACCAAGTTTTGAGCAATTTCAGATACAAAAGGTTCAAGAATGCTAGGTGCATAGGCTCTTGCGAATGCCCAACATACATAACAACATGCATCTCGTACATGAGATCCAATTGAATGTGAACCACGCTTTAAGTCAAATTTAAGTCCCTATAATTAATTTTTTAATATCAATTTTTTGTTTTTGCTTGCTTTTTCGTTTTTTTTCTTCTTCTTTACTTTAAGAATCCAAGGTATCGTTTCTTCTAATCGGTTAGGTAATAATAAACCTCTTCTAGCCAATTCTGCGACAGCTAATGAACATCCATGCCATGTATGATCCGATACAGCAGAGAGATCAAGAAGTCCTTCTTTATTAATAAACGTGTTCTCTTCAAATAATTCTAATAAAGAGCCTACGACATCCTCAGCTAATTCTTGAGGTAATCTTTGTGTGATACGTCCAATGCCTTTTGCAGCGGACCATCTTACAATCGTATCCTTGTCTTTTAATCCCAGTAATAAAATCTCGATAATCAGTTCTAAGTTCTCTGAAATGTCTTCATCGTCCTCTTCTTCTTCTTCTTCGTTTTTGGAGTTCATAAGTGGTTTTGCAGATACGAGGCCACCATCTACACCTTCTAAATTTTGACGTAATGAGCGATTACCTCTTTGGTATCGCCAAGAAGCAATCTTTGGCTTCAAGTAGCAAAGACCAACACGTTGTGTTAATTTGGTACGTAACTTTCGGACCATGGAATTATTGGCGTATTGGTCAAAGAAGGGCATGGTGAGTAAAGGAACGATTGTTTCGTCGAGTGTAGGTAATAAGACGGTACGTGGTGAAAGTTGATAGGTAATACATAAACTTTGTAAGATACCAGTGACCTATTAAAGTTTCGTTATGAATCGTTTTAACGGGTGTAAATGTGTATAACCTACTTCAAATACATCGGCGTTCGAGCCCAAGCGTTCCTTTGACCAGTCAATAAAAGGAATCAAGTATTCATGGGACAAGTCTTGTCTGGATAATAATCGAGCGATTAAAAGACTAGCACCATCACGTTCCTTACCTGTTGTACAGATATAGTGTTTACAAAGGTTAAGCATCTTGACAATCAATGAATCCTATAACAGAAGAATGAATATTTTGTGTGCTGTTTTCTTAATGACAGTTGTATAACATTTACTTGAGTTGAAACACCACTATCGACTTTCTTTAAATCGAATGGTATCATACAGATCAAAGATAGCCAGATAAAACAAATATATCTCGCTTCCCATAACTCTGAACGTGTTGAATTCAAACCGGATAAAAACTCAAATACAGGTTCTAAATCAGTTACTTCATGCGACATGAATTTCACTGTTACAAGTATATATATATCAGTATATCAACACTTTACAGTGGCCCATAAAAACGCTAAAGATTTACCAATGGTTTTAAAACCTCGCGTCTTTGTTAAAAAGTATAAAAATCGAAAGAGGTTTAAAGTGGTTTCAGGAACTTGAACTCCATATTGATCAATATCTTTTCGAAGTCTCATCATGACAGGTTCGATCATTTTCTCTAAACTAGGGTCAAGTAAATGCGATTGTTCTTGATAATAGTCGAGCTATAAATGAAAAAAAAAAAAGTGTTATGTTGGTGAGATTGTTAAGCTTGGTTCCAATACAAAGTTACTTACAATAGTGGTTAGCCTTTCTAAAGCTTGTGTGGAGGCTTTGTCACTACTTGGATTCAAAAGTACGTCGAGATGATTCATAAACTCGTCTACATGATCAAAATGAGATAACTGAGACGAACATACGTGGTCTCCTTCTATTGCATCTTCCATATTATAAAATAGAAATAAAAGAGTGTGTATGCGTTTCAAAAGTGTAAAACGTTTTTTTTATTTGATTCGGAGTTCTTCCGTAATATTTCTTGTTTGAACCTTCTTTGTATGTATGTGCTTTGTAAATAAGCTATCTTTTGGCTCATACATGTATCATTGAAAACAATAATTACATATAGAATTATATGTAATAGAATATTAAACTGTTGTATGACTTTGCAACCATCATCTCTAGAATAAAATACCAAAATAGAAAAATAAATGCTAAGAAAAACAATTCTTATGGCTAGTATAGTTATCAAATCATTAAATACTATTCAATGATTTAACATTATCACTCATTGTTTTTTTTTTACCTTATGCGCTTCCACTATGAAGATACAAATATCGAGTTCAAAAGCTGCTGCTTAATTATCGGAGCCTTGCAATGGACCCAGACGAAAGAAGCGATGTCGATTATATTAACCCTTAACTACGAATTGATTACTTATCATTTGCATACTAGTTTTATCAATGCCACATTCTAAAAATATTATGAATACAAAACATTAAAGTTATGGAGTATTTCTTATACATACACTTGAAAAAATCGTTCATCGAAGATCATCAGCTAGTTTCTGTCGAAAGTATAACAACCATTACTACATCAATTTTTTTTTTCACATGGCATACAACAGACAGGTTTTTTTTTCTCATACGCCACACAAACAAGTTTTTTTTTTTATTATAAATCATCTTTTTTTATTTTGTTCTTTTCTTTCACTTTCTTCTTTTTACATATATCTCAAAATGAATCTTCCTTATTACCGCTCCCTTTTTAATCTCTTCTTTTGCCACACTCCTTATCTAGAGAAGAGATTGTCCCAAGAAAAAAAAAAAAGCAACTTTGAGACCTGCATAAAACATGTTGTTATCAATGGTAAGTCTAATAATTTTATCAAAAATAAATGATTCATTTTGTCTAATACATCTCAATAGAAAATGATCATTTTTTGTCCAAATCACAAGTGAAAAAAAGTACAAGTTACCTGTTTTTTGGCTAGTTGGATAAAATTTCATCATCTGTGATTTTACTACCTCTTTTTTACAACTCTTTACCCAGCACCTTGGTCACTTGGCTTTTTTTTTTCATTTCAGCTTATCACTTGGCTGTTTTTATTGAAGTTGTCATGAATATTATTTCTCGTGAAGAAGCAGTGTGTTTGTTTTATGCCGTTCCGTTCAATCAAGAGAACGTGAATAAATATTCAAAAATCGTCGATGAAATAGAAGGTATAGCCATTTGCTACTCTGAAAATCCGAAGCGCCCATTACTTTGCTCGCTAAAATTAATGGAGATTAATCCATTATAATATAAACAATATCCTGCAATCTTTCAAGCAACGAAACAAACATCTGAAACGATAAAATAATACTAGTTTTATTTAATAAAAATCTGTTAAATTTAGAAATTAACTCACTCATTTAAGAACTACATCTTAGGAAGTGGGAGTGGGTAACATCTTGGAGCGATGAAATAACTTTTCTCGACCATCGATTTTAAATAAGGATTTTAGTTTGACGATTTCCTCAGCGCATTCTACTACATGTACTTGATTATCATGAGCGAGAGTATCACTGATGATTTTTTCAATATTGCGATGCTCACTAAAGCCAAAGTTAGCTAATCGTTTTGCAAAAAATAATACTTCACATACCGAATAAATGATTCTAAATCGCTCATGTTTGTGGTCAAACCCGCTGAATAGATAACCACTAAACATACTTTACTTATATTTGCTAATTTCTTTATTAAATCTATCAAAAAAAATTAATCTTTATTATAATTGCGTTTTGTAAGATATTGGATACCTTGCGCGTCACCATTCCCTCCTGATAACTCGCCTATTATCATATTCTTTTTCAAATCTCTTCTGTTTATCGGAGTCTTGGCATTGCAACTGACAGAGACGTAAATATATTCGACTAAAGACCTGCTTTTCAATCCGGTAATCATATTTTGAAGTGACTTTACAACTTCATCTCTATCTCTTGTTGTCTTTGATTTACGACAGTATCCCACTATGCAGTAGCCTTCTTTTTTTAAATCGGTAATATAGTCTTGGTATTTTTCATGTACTCAACTATCTCTTTTAATAAAATATCTACAGTACGATAATTAATAATAATAAACAGATAATATTAAGCATTATTTACCTCTATAGCCACTCTTTAATACGTATAATTCTCTTCGTGATATTCTTAACTCAGAGTCTTCGTGGTTCCTTTTAATTTTTGTGTTCAGGAATTCAAACTTCTGTGCCCAAGTGAAGAGCTGAAATGAAAATGCCAAGTGACGAGCTGAAATGAAAAAAAAGCAAAGTGACCAATTGGTTCTCAGAAAAATGACCAATTGACGCTGGAAGCACTGTATCTGTGCTTTAGTTGATGAAAAAGTAAATAAAATAATTAAATAGGCAACCTAAAAATATTAGGAACTTACTTTACAGCCATGCGTTAGCTACTTTTTTTAATTCGCAGTAATGAGTTAATAGCTGACTGAGGGCTGGTTGTCATTAGAGTTCGCATTAACCGCATACTTTGTTAACTGGAGACTTTATTTTTTCTTCACAGGCTGAACAGGTTTCATTATTAATCACTTTTTTTTTTGTTTTCTTTCTTTCTACTATTTTAATCTCTTTTTTTGAGAACGTACACTATCCCGGTAACAGATTGTTTGAAGAAATAAACAAGTTTAAAACCTGCATAATACATGTTGTCAGTAGTAAGTCATATCAGAGCTCTAATAGCTTATCAAAATGAAGTGATTCATTGTCTAATAAATCTCAGTAGCAAATACTCTTTTCTCTGCAGATTGCATGTATTAGATAGGGAAGATATTCCACCCGAACCTGTTAGGGCGATATGGCCGTCAGTGAGCGAAGTGAGTAGGTCAGCTCGTTATCATTAAGAAGGATGAAACGAACGTCACGTCCAGGTAAAAAAAAACAGGAAAAAAATTCATTGAAAAAAAGCCTTTTTTTAATATGAGCAACTTACCGAAAGAAATCCTGTATTTAGTTAATACCTATCTGAATGTGTCTGATAGATTGTGCTGTGCACATGTTTGCAAATACTGGCACGATGTGTTTAGTTACGCTTTACGTGATACATTACTACTTGACAGTCCACAGAAGTTTGACAAGACCTTTATGACATTCCACGCTAGAAGAACTTTGGGATTCCAAATTTCAACCCTCATACTTCAGGAATGTGACCTTGAAGAATTTACATTTTTTTCTCTACCCGACTTATTTCCTAGAGTAAAGACCTTAGTGTGGAGATCAGATCTCGAACATAAGTCTAGTTACAGAAGAACGTCAATCCAGCAGTTCAAAAAATGGAAATACCTCGAAAGTATTGATATTACAGTGACAAAGTTTAATATAATGTGTTTTCTATGCAGTGAACCATTATTTACTAAATTAAGCTGTCTGACAGTAAGATATAACAACCCCTACAGCCGCATTAATTATGGTCGACTTGATCCGACAATCAATAGGCTCAAACATATTCCTGCACTCACATCATTAAGCTTGGATAGTTTTATGGTAGATATAGATTTTTTAGAACGTATACATAATGAAGCAAACAACTTGACTACATTAATATTGGAAAACATGATATTAACGCGTATAGGTGGTGCTCGTATCCTTCTCGCTGAAGATGGAAATTCAACGTTGATAGATCAAGATGGAAAAAGGATCATAATTCAACCAGTTTCGTGTTTGAAGATATTCAAGTTGAGTACACGGAAACCAGAAACAAACAATGAATCTTCGTTAAGTCATATAAAAAGAAAAGTAACCAACTTGATTCAATATGTCAACACAAAGTATACACATTTATCTTCAATCACCCTGGATATATCCAATTTGAACACATACGCATCCAGTGCAGCTCGAGTGCCATTAGAATTTGAACATAATATATCAACATTAATATCTAAAATGAACTGTTTAAATCATTTTTCAATTAGATTAGAGCCATTGTCAGATGGTATCAGACAAGCTATTACAGAAAATGATAATATAACATTAGAATCAATTGAATTATGGATATATCCGACAACTGTTAATTTTAACACCCAATTAAATAACTTGACTTGTAGTGGTTTTTCAGATTCACTTAGATTTCTAAAAATAAACGATACGACCGCGCAATTCCATCCAAACTTCTCATATACCAGTGCTATGATCAGTTACCTTGAACGTCTCAAGAATCTTACTACTCTGGAATTAAATACAACGGCTGTATGTGGAAATGATTATAGTTTATTAGTCAATATTTTACAACACATGCCGAATTTAGATAAACTTTCAATTAAAAAATTCACTTGCGACCCAATAAAAGATTCAACATCAGATATGGAGACAATAGTAAATTCGAATATTAGACACCTTGATTTAGGAATGGTTGTACTTAGAAAGGGAGTTCGATCTTTTATCAATAGCATTCTTCGCTTCTGTATTCAATCTTGTCCATACTTGATTACCTTCGGATTATCAGGAAAACTAAAATGTAATTGGGGCAATGTAAATTTGGACTTTAGAAGTAATCGATATGTTAAGTCTGTCAAAGTAAATGTAGAGGGCACTGTATTCTATACTTTCAATGCACTATCGTTTAATCCAAAGGATATAGTCCCATATCGTAAATATGGTGTACCCAAGTTAAACTACGGAAGTTTAGACTTTGGTTCTACTGTTCCTGATCACTTTAGAAATAAGTTCTTTATAAACATATTGTGGAGTCATCATATTTCACTAAATTTGTCTCCAGTTGGTTATTACTGAATTCATTTTGTTCCCATTTTGGTTCGCCTTGGTTACACCCTTTGTAAAGCCTTATTTAAATTAACTAGACATATTTTAATATTGTAATCCTTTCCATGTATTCTAAATAAATAAAATTGTTCTAGTCGCCATTTTTTCAAAAAAAAAAAAATTTTTTTTTTCTTTTAACGAATGGAAACAATATCAGAAGAAACCTTTTTAATAATCATATCTCACCTTTCTTTTTGGGATAAGACTCGGTGTATTCGTGTTTCGAAACGATGGAGGAACTTAATTCGAAGAAGTATGTTATATGCTTTATCCATTCGTGATCATTTTTCCCTTCATGGAGCAATTGATGAAAATACCGGAAAACAAGTTCGTCACTTACGATTAGAAAACTGTCCTTTTGATACATTCACCACCTTATCACTACCAGGAATCTTCTTAAACTTGAAAACTCTGAATTGGACCTCTGACGTGCCTTCCCCGAAACTGACTATTCCTCGTAAACCAATTTATTCGCAACAATTCGAAAAATGGAATCAACTTGAAAGCATTGTTAGCTTGACAAAAGAGTATAATCCTGTGCCCATCCTTGTTCTTGAATCCTCAAAATTTACTCGATTAACTACACTTATAATTGAACCGTCTAATTCAGAAAAACCCTTCGATATTCCTTATTCTAAGGAATTGCTCGAGTGTTTAAAAAACACGCCTGCCCTGACCAACTTAACATTGGATAACATCACCGCTTCCCCCTTTTACATGGATGAGTTGCATAGAAACTTGCCTAAATTGGGATCTCTGAAACTAACAGGATTTTGTTTCGCCAATTCCGGTGCATACAAACCAGTGAGTCAACCGGTGGTAAGACTTAAATACTTAGTTATTAAGTTCAAATCTTCACCACACTATACACTATGTCGCGAGTTTCAGAGCGAGCAAATAATGAGTTACTTGTTGTATGTCGATACCAAATATTCCCATTTGAAAACTCTGTCTATTGGTTTTGATGATGATGCTACACCTATGCCATTTATACGCTCAGTAGAAGGATATGTTATCAAGATACTTTCGCATTTACCCTATCTTAAAGACTATCAATTGAGAGTTAGTACAATGACCGACATGATTTTGCTTACAATGGACGAGAATAAGATAGAGATTAGCAATATAAAGATATATTTGGAAGAATACGATGTACGTAGACAATTCAATTTTATATTAGACTCAGAGCAGAAAGATTATATAACCAACCTTGAAATCACCGATACGGTCCAATCGAGTCGAGCAGTACCAAATGACATATTAGTTTTTGATTTCGTAAGGAATCTTAAGTGTCTAAGAACATTAGAACTTGGTTGTCAGACCAAGGCTTTGAGTTATAGCTATGAATTACTGATCAATATCGTCGACGAACTCAAGACTCTTAAATTCCTTGCTATATCAGTTTTTGACAATATACTAAACCCAGAGATTGCATTAGATACATACCAAATAATCGAAACCAGTCTGAATTTTGTAGATTTGAACTTTATAGGCGATGCATCGAATAAATCGCGACTTAAATACCTTAACAATATTCTCCAATTTGTGTTGTTATCATCCCCGCACCTGAGGACATTTTCTTTGGATGGTGCACTTTATTTTGAAGAGTTTGGAACAATATCGTTGGATGTAACACAAAATAAAGTATTGACCGAATTGACTGTTTCTCTTGATAATGTGAGCTATTATACGTTTGAAAGAAGTGACCAACATTGCATTCGATACAGAAACATTGATGAACCAATGAATTTAACAGAAACGGAAGAATTCAAGCCGACATACTCTCTTGAATTATTAAGTAACCCAGATATTCTCGATTTGGATGATGCTGAACCGAAAACTAAAGATAAAATAGCTTGTCAATAATAAAACTATTGTTGCGTATACAA
This sequence comes from Pilaira anomala, assembly GCA_025716855.1. Classification (NCBI taxonomy): domain Eukaryota; kingdom Fungi; phylum Mucoromycota; class Mucoromycetes; order Mucorales; family Mucoraceae; genus Pilaira; species Pilaira anomala. The sequence continues at coordinate 52,755 of JAIXMQ010000085.1, forward strand.
TGTTTTTTTTTTAAAAAAAAAACAAAACAAAAAGGGTATTTATTAATATCAAGTAGTAAATTGTAGTTGTAAGATAATGCGGGTTAGAAAGAAAAGACGGGAGAAAGAAAAAATGAGATAAAATTATTCGTAACGATGTAAAGGTGACGATGAATTAATGTTATATGTAGCATATGGAGTATTATTGTAACCGCTCATCATGGATTGATGAGTATTATGAGGTAAATTATTCATTCCACTCGCCATGGAAAGATGTGGATTAGAATTATTTAAAAAGACAGAAGAATTTGAGTTTTGTACGGGTAAAGTACCCATGGATTGGCTTGGTACCATGGGGTTATAAGAAAATTGACTAGCAGGATAAGTTGCTTGTTGTGGTGGTTGAGGTCCTGGTTGCTTACTACCATAGCTATGATAACTCACATAAGAATTATGTGTATAGCCAGATCCTTTGGATCCTACAGAGGCTGTATCATCATTTTTGTTCCAGTCTTCAGAGTATAATGCCTCTTCATACTTTTCCCAAGACATGGTAGGGATTGATTTAGGATCAAATTTACCTTCATCGGCTCCCACAACCAATTTCTTTCCTTTATCACCAAGTACAACACGAGTATTACCCCAAGAGAAATCATCGAAATGCCAGTAAGAATAAATAGGAATGTAAAGTGAAAAGACTGGGATAGCAAAAATCGAGACAATCATCCAGATGATGTGTTCCCATTTTTTGTGAAGGATAAAGATAATGGCTTGTAAACCGTAAACACCCGCAATAGTAATAATAGACATGACAGGAACTGCACTAGAAGAAGTAGCTAATGTATAAATAAGATAACACAGATAACCTACAATGGCAGGTTGAACCAAAGTACTGATTAAATCCAACATGACAACGAATCGCATAGAGAAACAACAGAAACCACACAATTGAGGTAAGAAAACAAGTTCACCTAGATTATGAATAGTAGAGTTAATCCAACGACGACGTTGAGATAATAGAATAGACCATTGATCAGGAGCGTTCGTAGCACATTTGGCATCAGGTACAAACTTTGTCTTGTAAGTGGGAAAGTGTTTCAAGATTAAGGTGGTCAAGTATCGATCTTCACCTAAATGCAATAAATTCTTTTTATGCAAGGTATCAACCCGATTAATTTGATAATCCTCAATCACTTGGTTAGATACAAGCAGAGGTTGATTTTTGGTAGGTGAACGGACACGGTACATACAGAAACAACCAGGCAAACAGGTAACGGAACCAAACAAAGATTCAAATGCTTTGATCATATAATGGGAAATAAAGTATTCATAAACTTGAATCATTGTAACCCAAGTATCCTTTTCATTTGATAATTTAGTTTCACCACATAACCCAATCACCTTAGCATCATGTACAAACGAAGATACTAATCGATTCAGACCGTCACTAATGACTTCAGTATCAGCATCCACCATCAATACAAATTCATAGAAACTAGGGTTAACACCAATAACATTCTTAATTTGATGATAAACTTCCAGTTCCATTGGCGTCATGGGAGCATTGAAATGAACTTTGTTCAAGAATCGCATTAAAATCAATTGAGAATCACGTTTACCACGATTACCAGGCTTTTGACGCTCACTGGGTTTACCGACCTTTGATACAACAATGTAAGGTACCACATGACCTTGACATTCGTATAAACCAGAATAGATTTTAGCCATATTATGCTGCTTTTGACCTTCACCTACTGATAAGAACGAAAGTGGTTCTGGGTCTACATGTGGATCAACACCCAAGATATCTAATACAATACGAGGTGTAGGACGATCATTGCCGCCACCCACAATCATACCATCACAAATAATAAACAACAATTTTCGTTTATCATCATAATGTAAAGCAGCAATCGAATCAATTGTCTTTTTCAATTCTTCTTCACCTTCAGTATAACAAGGTACTTGACAGATAACGAATTTATCATGATTTTGTGGTTCTCGTTTTGTTGTAAACTGTAAGGCGGCCATAAACTTGAAGACGATGACCAAACATAAAAAGACAGTGACGATCAATAACAAGTATTCGGAAAAGATACATTGAGGAGAATTTCTTTGGTCTAGAGAACCGACATAGAACAAGTTACGGAGACAAACTTCTTGTCGTTGACGAATATCAGGGTCTAAAGGTAAAGCGTTCCAGTAATCGGTAATATCCTCACCTGACTTTTGTCGAAATAAGTTGACTACTGCATCGGACATGTAATCTACATCCACACCTTCTGCAGCAGATGCATTCATACCTGTAGGTAATTCTACACGACGACCACCACTGACATAATAGGTAAGATCATAAATACTCGAGTTTAAAACGGCCCAAACCCGAATATTAGGTACACCACTCATATCTACAGGAGTAGTTGCTTGTCTATATACGTCTTTATCAGTATAACCCATTGTACCAATCTTGTAGTTCTTGCGTAAATAAACCATTTTCTCAAAATACCAATCTGGACGAGGATCATCTGTCCAAGCACGAAAATCATGATAATTTGAATTCACGTCTGTCAAATTAAAATGATAATCCAAAGAAACATAATCCGATACGGTACCAGTTACACCTTGACAAAGAGCAGAAACTTGTACAGGGAATAAATCACTTGCATCTTTACCAGCATAGGCAGTGATGGCACCTGTTGGAATGACTTGATTTGCCCAATGATGAGGAGCAAAGCGAGTGAGATCAAAGACTTCACCACGAATGGCAACATAAGCATTATCGGCTGTACTATGTGCTTGTAACTCCGATTGTGAGAAGACATCTTGATGCGGACAAATCAATTTACCGAAAAAGACCAAGAACCAAATGATGAATGCAGACATGAAAAAGATGACCATACAAAGGGTTAATTTTTCTCTCCAAGCGATTTGAATATCTTTACGTTTCATACGACCACAATAAACCATGAATGGCGTAGGTACCCACCAAGTAGTTGCATAAACAAAAAATAACCATTTCTTGCGTACACTGGTCATTTTGTATTCTTCTTCTGGTTCTTCTTCTTCAACTACAGTTACAGGCATTGTTTTCATTTCTAAATATGCAGATGCATTTGAATCGTAGATTTCGGATGCGGTTTGAGAATCTGTATCATCGTTACGATGAGGATCTTCAGATACAAAAGACATTTGATCTTCAGAATAAGATGACATACGAGAATTGACTCCATTTGAAGTAAATGCTCTAGGCATAGGTAAACCAGCAGCAGCAGCGTTTGCAACGGCCATTTGTCTACGGTCTTGATTCATATAATCTGAACTATTTAGATCAGCATTGGAAGCAGAAGAGGCATGAGATAAAGCATCATGACTAATGTCTCTAGATAATACATTATTATCCTTTTGTTTTCTTTGGTCTTGTTTTTCTGCTGCACGTAAAGTATCTTCTAAATGCCTCCAAGCAGTATCAGATAAAAATATCTAATTTTTTTTTAAGGAGGGTAGGGTGGGGTGGGGGGATAGGGTGTTGTATGTGGGGTTACAAGTTAAAAATACATTACTACAACAAAACAAAATATATATTCTCTTTTTTACCTTAGTATGTCCAATAGCAGCATCCATTGTAGTTGACCAACCAAGAATATCTATAGCCGTTTGACATTTATCTTTTGGTAATCTATCAGGATCAATATTGATAGAAGATAGAATATCACGGTAACGATCAACAAATTCTGAATGTAAAAAGATGTTTCCATACGAACCAAGTTTTAAAGTTGAAGCGATTGAAATAAGATTAAATGATTCAAGTTGAGATCGAACTAGGTTTGAATCAAAAGTGATTGAATTATTATTTTTTGAAGCCTTTAAACAGAAGACGAACCAAGGCATTGTTTCATCAAGAGTTGAAAATAATTCATCTAGTGAAGAACGTAATTGAGATAAAACGACAGGAATTAGTTTTTTCGGATTCTTTTCTTCTGTAACCGTCGAATTTCTATTCTTTTTCGTAGATTTTGATCTTCTCATTGAAGGAGCACGATTTGGTTTATTTAGTTGTTGAGCATTTAATATAGAATCATTGAATTTTGGATGTAATTCAGTTGTAATACTTTTATCAGCAAATAAATTTACAATAAAAGTATTTGAAGAAGATGGTGTATCAGAACTACCTTTAAATAAATTAATAAAATCTATATTTAAAGGATCTCTATTTGATTCAATAAAACCATTTTGTTGATAAGATTGAAAACCATTAAAATGTTGAATAACGAAATAATTTGAACCAGTATCAGCCTTTTTTAATTGAAAAGAATCGTTTCCATTTTGATATTTAAATGTTGTTTCAATCATTGTATTATCAGATACTTTACTTGTTGACTTTTTTGAATAACTGTTAATAATATCAATAAATCCATTTCTTGGTTGATCAAATAAATCAATACAAGAATTATTATAAGTTGGTAAATCTAAATTAAATCCATCCAATTGATATTCTGAATTAATTGTTTCAAATAAATATTTTTGAATATAATTTTGTACTCTTTCGTTTGTATAATTTAAACAAAATTTATCAAAATTTTGTTGCTGTTGTGGTTGAATTTCAGTTGCAGGTAAATCCAAGATACCAATAAAGTTATGAATATTATCGTTACATAATTTTTGATTAATATGTTCTATTATCCAATTAAATAAGAGAGAGTATAAAGTGACTATAAGATCATCACGTTGAATTGAAGCTTGTTCAGCGTTTAAAATTAATGTTGTAACATCTTTTTTGATAAGTTGAGTTTTATAAGTTAATACATTTTCTAATGCTCTTGTATCAAGACCTAATGCATCAGCGATAATTTCTAATAATTCAACATTTTTAACATAAGCTCCTTCTTGTTGCATTGTAGTATCATCCATAAATTGTAACTGACTTAATTGAGTTAAAGTCAAGATAAGTTGAGTTATTCTTGTAACATATCTTTTACCGAGACCTAAATGTCTTAGTGATACTTTTAATGATTCATTTTCTTCAGTCAAATTTGAATTGACAATATTAAATATATTGAAATTATTTCTAGTTGTTGTCAATACTCTTCTTTTATCCAATAAATAATTTAATATTTTACATCCAATCATTCTTCCTCTTTCATTAAATTGTAATTCCATATATTTTCCAAATTTTGATTGATTTGTTGAACAATGTCCAAATGCATTCAATATAGTTTGAATATGTAGTATTTGTGTTGTCACTTTTGATTCTTTTTTACCAAGTGAAATAAGGTGAGAAATGATCATATTATTCGTTTCTGATTTTCCACTTCCTGTGTCACCACTACATATTTGAAGAGAAGTTTGTATACTTTTATATATTTATATATAAAAATATACAACTCACCTTAATAAAATCGATTGGTCGATTCCAGTTCTTCTCATATGTAAATAAACTTGATTTATCATTTGAAAAAGATGAGTTGGAAGCATTGAATTAGGTGTAATTCCAGTATTTTTATATTCTGTAACATAATCGAATGAATCTTGACAAGAAAAGTTATTGGCTAAAGAGATTAATACTGCATCACTTATCCGAGTATAAAATACGTTTGACTCATAACGACTCTTTAGTTGTTGAACTACACTATCTTCTGAAATTATATTGTTTTTACAAATGTCATTAGCCAATTGCTTTTTGAGTTTCCCCATCTTGCAAAAGTATATTAGTAGTAGTTAAGAAAGAAAACCAAAAAAAGAAAGAGAAAAAAAAAAAGTTATAAATATTACACTCCGTCTTTTATAAAAAAGGGGAAAAAAAAAAAAAAAAAAAAAAACCTGGTTGTAAATTTTTCAAGGAACAAAAGGGATTGCCACTGCACATGTTTTTTTTTATATGTTTCCCCTCTTGTTTAGTTTAAATCAAAATAGCTCATTAATCTTTTTTTCTTTTTTAATTTGATATCTTTCTCTTTTCTTTATTTATTTATACAACAAAAACATCTCGCCTTGACTATATACAAAAAGGCAAGTAAAAATCAATTTTTGGCTTTAATACGACTCCTATAATATTGTGCTGTAAAACAGTATAATACATTTTATCTACCATTTTAGCTGTCAAAAAAAAAAGGACTTGACTATAAATTTGAAATAAATTCATGTATCACCACCCTCAGGTCTCACTAGATTTATTACCTGTTACCAAAAAACAAAATTCTAGACAGTCGATATAAACTGATTTAACACTCTTATTTTATCAAATTTTAATAAAGAAAAAAAATCCCTATTCTCTTTCTTTATTTCACCCCTCTCTTCGCTGATAAATTATAATATAATAACATAATACTTCTCCCTCTCTCTTAAGAAAGATATATAGTGTTGCACATGCAAGTGCCGCATCTAAAAAAGAAATAGGCACAAAAAATATGTCGTATGACCTCTGAACTACTTACCAGCTTCAAATATTTTTTTTTATCAAAGTAAATTAATTAACAAAGTAAATAGCTGTAGTACATGATTTATTATCTTTGTAACTAATTCAAAGGTCTAAATAGCCGTGTTTACTTTTTGCATAATTGTTAGTATGGATTGATATATCAGAAGAAAAGTCGAAAAAGAACGGTACTATTATATATATACACATATCTCATATACTGTCTTTAACGGCGCGCATCAACATGGTTCCGAAATACTTTTTGATTCTTGCTATGCATGCACATAAAATATGAATTCGATTCATATACATAGCTGATTCACTTTTAATATTATGCAAACCCAATGGCTTTAAAGGAGGGGATTGAAATTTAGATCCCCACAATGTTACACCGTAAACGGCCTTTTTGCTTCTTCACTTGAATACTTTATATTTTGTCGTGGCAGATTATTAACCTCATTCATATACAAGATTGATATCTAATTTGTGCAAAAATATATACAAAATATGACGCTGATTTTTTTTTAAAAAAAAGATGTTTATTTTTACCTTTTTACAACAGGTATTTGATCAGCTATAGACTGTGATACGTTCAATCGATCACAATAGTATTATGTTTATCCTACAGTATTAAATTTATTAGGTTCTTACTCTACACGCTCACGCGTTAGTAGCTATTTATTTTTGTTAAGGGCTAATTGTCACTGCTAATTGTTGACCTCTTTTATTTTCACACGCCACACAAACAGGTTTTTTTTTTTTTTTTTTTTTTTTTTTTTTTTTTTTTTTTTTTTTTTTAGTTTCATTATAAATAAATCACTTTTTTTTTCCCTTTTTTTTTCTTTTCTTCAACTCAAAATAAGATATGTTGAACCCTCATCTTAATCTCTTGCCTAATTACATACGTTATTTATACAAGAGATTGTATTAAGATATAGACGACTTTGAAACGTGTATAATACATGTTATGAATGGTAAGACAACGTTTTATAAACCCTAGTTAAACTTTATCACAAAGAAGTGATTTATTACATATCTAGCAAATATCAATAAAAAAAAAAACTTTTTCTGTGTAGACTGCATACATATTCCGTCTGAGTCTGAGTTAGTGTTAGTGATGGGAATGACTGTTTGACGAACGAGAAGAGTGTAGGTCAGCTCGTAAAAATCAAAGAAATTCTGATACTTTTTACAAAAAAAAAAAAAAAAAAAAAAAAAAAAAAAAACGAGGTCATTTCGTAGGTTGCGCTGCATATTAAATTATTTGTATCAAAGATCCAAGCAGTTAACAACAGCCGTGATGATGATTGATGAGTATAATACATCAAAGGTAAGAAATATACGAGTCATATGAATGACTGGCTCTCACAAACTGAACAGATTTGCTCATCATGTAAGACCAAGACCTTGGACGAGGTTCTATGAAATTTTCGATTACAAAAACTGTTCCATCCTGTGGAACTGAGACATTAACGCAAGCAAGAATATGGCTGGAATCTCCATGTCTATTTGGAAAGGTGAAGGCCGTCCTTCTATTTATATTATACAATAGAAATCAAGACCGTAGTGGAAAAAACGGTTGTGTACAAATGTGTTTAAAAAAACTTTACAGGCAAGCTTGTATAATGCACTGACGTTCATGGATCCTTTTTCTTTTCCAAATTCCTTTTTGACTTCCAAAAAGAAATAACCTTTTTTTTTATAGCAAAGAACCTTCAGACGTGTAGATATTATACCAAGACATTATTTTAATGCTCTTTTTTATTATTGAAAACAATAAGAAAAACATAATTTGCTCGATTCGTTTAGATGAATGATGGGTTTATCCTAGTTTAAATAGATCACATAATTTTTCATCCACAAGCTATATGTATAACTCTATTGCAATAAAATATCGTTCATTATATTCCGTTTAACATCGTAAATAATACCTCTCCAAGCCCATAGGATATGTATTTTTTTTTTTTCATCGTAAATCGTCGTCTTGATAATAAACAATATCACTCATTACCCAAATTGATTGAAATAAATAAACAAGCCCAGACACGAGTGTGGTGGAACATTCACCAAATTGAATTCGGTTTCACAACTTTGTTAAAAAAAAAAAAAGGTTCAAACACTATACAATGTACCCAGAGCATTGACAAATAGCAAGGCTACACACATACACAAAACTTAATTTGACGCCGAAAATCAAACTACTGTTATATATTTATGAAAATCCCGAGAAGATGTTGGAACGGGGGCCGATGAAGGTTTTCACTTTACTTTTTAGTAGTTCAATAATGAATTCTAAATAACTCTTATTTTATATTGTACCTCGTTTGGCACTTGTTTATTAAGCTCTACATATATATATATATATATATATTTTTTTGATAGATGTACATTAATAAAAAAATCGAATGACATCATATCTATTGGAGAAATAGAGAGAGTATTTAATACTATTGCATTAAAGTTCGTGTACTAGTTCGTACTAACCATATAATACCATAAATAGTGTCTTGCGAGTAGTAGTAGTACAAAAAAAAGTGAAATAGCTTTTAATTTATTTTCGTAGCACTCTATCAAAAATAATATGTAGACCGCACTTCCTTCACTGACTGGATACCTTTTTGTACATGCAACTTAAAAAGGTTTACAGAGTATATAAATAAATAAAAAAAAACTTTATTGTAGTAGTAATATAATAGTCTCTCTATGTGTGTGTGTATATATATATATATAATAGTCCTATCTAGAGGTTTGATGATAATAAGAAGAAGTCTTGTTTTTAGAGTATGCCATATTATAAGCAGGAGCTTGATAAGGATCATGATACTGTTGTTGTTGTTGTTGTTGTTGATGTTGATGTTGATGTTGATGATGAGGATATAAAGTAGAAGGATCAACAGGAGACATCATTTGTGGATACATGGGATACATAGGTACAAAAGAAGTATGCTGAGGTTGTTGTTTCTTCAAGATTTGTTCACGTTGATAATTTTGCATACGTTCCCATTCCATATTTAATTGAAATTGTTGTTGTTGATATAATTTCTGTTGATGATTGTTACTGCTACTACTACTACTACCTTGGGTATGATTACTATTTGATCTTCTTGGTAATTCAGGCTCACTCTTCATATGTCTTAATGATTGTCTATGCTGTTGATTTTGATAATATTGTAATTGCTGTTGATGTAATTGATGTTGACTACTTGATCTAGGTACATGATAAAGACTTTCTTCTGGATTGATAGCTAAATAAGGTGAATGATGATAGGGTACAGGAGGTGTATTTGCTTCAGAAGGTGTATTAGTAGCTGTATAATCTTGTGAATTACGACGACTACTTGATCTACTGTTATTATTACTCTTCTTTTTTGATTTCTTCAAATTGGGTGAGGATCGGGAAGGTCTAACATAGTGTGTGTTACTTGAATCTTGTTGTTGTTGTGTTTCCTCATGTTGACTTGTTTGACGTAATTTTCTCATGGATCTTTTCTTTTTAGGGACTAAGATGGATGATGATTTAGTAGGTTCTTGTTCCTCACTTTCGTCTGCACTATGTTCACAATCTGCGTCTTCTGCTTCGGCTATAATTGATTCTTGTAAGATTCTTTGTTCTTCTAGAACAGGTGAAGGTGTATCCATAGGTACAGATGAATTTGAAATTTCTCTTTCATCCTCATCATGAATTTGTTCTAATGTGGCTGTAGATGAATTATGTTTACTAGAGACGTTTGAAGAAGAAGAAGCAGTAGGAGGTGGAGAAGTATTATTAATTTGTGCTGTGCTACCGTTTATGCGACTTAAATAAGATTTACGTTGCGATTTTTCCTGTTGTTGTTGTTGTTGTTGTTGTTGTTGTTGTTGTTGTTGTTGTTGTTGTTGTTGTTGTTGTTGTTGTTGTTGTTGTTGTTGTTGTGGATCATCTTCTTTAGTTGGCGTTGGATGAGGAATAGCTAAAGAAGCATGTGAAGGATTTGGTAAGAAAGCAGAAGGAACGTTTGATTTAAGTGGATGTTGATGATGAAGATGATGAGGATTAATAGGATTCGTTGTAGGCGAAAGAGGAGAAAGAGGCGAAAGAGGTAAAGATTCAGGATTTGAATAATACATTTGGACAGGATCCATTATTAAACCTGGGTGTTGTAATACACCCGTAGTAGGTGATAAAGGCATCATAGCCGGGGGTACATATGCTTGTGGAACCATATGTTGTTGAGGTGGATAACCCATCATATTATAATCATCTTGTTGTTGCATTTGTTGATTACGTAAAGCAGCCAATTTAACTTGAGATCGATGTCTGTCTTTCATACGTTCAATCATGGATTCATTTAATTCGGCTGTATTGATTTCAGGGTCAACCCGATTTGACCAATTATCAATTTTGCGTTGAACTAAAAGTCCACTATTTTGTGTACGTCTTTCCATAATTGGTCGCACGCCTTTTGTAACACGTTGTTGATTTTTTCCATTTTGGCGCATAGTTTCATCTTCGCTGTCGTCTGAATGTTTTGAGTCTTCGTCAGAATCCGAAATATCCGAATCAAGTACTACCTGAGTTACGTGATTATTGGAAGAAGATGTAGTAAGGGTGTTGTTATAGTTACTGTTGTTGTTACTGTTGTTGTTGCTGTTGCTGTTGCTGTTGTTGTTGTTATAGTTACTGATGTTATTTGTAGTGGTAGATGTAGATGTAGATGATATGTTATTGTTATTCTTGTTTAAAATTGAATCAAACATGGATGTAGATAAACTTGTATCATTATTATCAAATGATGAAATGCCTCTCAAATAACTACTATAAATGCTATCATCTCCTAAAAGGAATGCTGGATCACTCTTTACTTTTTTTTCTGATTTATTATTTCCCATTTTAGTAGTAGGACCCGTCATCCCTTTCATGTTATCTTGGTCTATTTCAAGTTGTTGTGAGAGGGCAAGAGCCAATGAGAAATCGCTATCCATAACTATTATGAAAGGTATATGTATATGAGTTATATATTTAATTTATCTATTTTTTTTTTTTTACCTTCTGAAGATTTGAAATCTTTTGTAGGTTTTGTACCTAATTCGGCAAAAATGTCATCGAATAAACTTCCTGAACCTGCAGGTAAGGTACTACTGTTATTTGATAATGATGATTGTTGTTGTTGTTGTTGTTGTTGATGTTGAGGTGAAGTGACTGGAGTGTCAATTGATGAGGAGTTATTTAAATTTAGATTTAATTCTAATGATAGTGGTTCGGGTTTACTTGTTGGTAAAGCAGGTACGTGCGTTTCCTTTTTAGATTTTTTTTTATAAATACTTCCTAGCTTTAAAAGTCCCATTTTTTTATTGTTTGTAAAAAAAAAAAAAGAAAGAGAGAGAGAAAAAGTGAAAGAAGTGAAAACAAAAGAAAAAGAATACAAAGTTGAAAGGGGGTTTTAATATGACTTTTTGGTAGGTGACACCATATATAGACAAGCGAGAGAGAGAGAGAGAGAGAACCCAAATATATTATACTTTGCCCACGAGTTTTCTTTTGCAACACATATATACTATTTCTAAAACGTGCTATACTCCTTTTGTTTTTATTTTTTATTATTATTTTATTTATTACGCTGAAGATCCTTTTTAATTTCCATAAATTCATATGCTTATTGTTATTTTTTTAATATATTTTAATAATGAAGAAAACTTGTTACATTCTAATTACTTTTTTTTTTTTTTTTTTTGGCTTTTTTCAACTAGTCCTTTTTATCCTTTTTGAACTTCCGGTTGGTTAAAAAAGATCGATCATCATGATGAGTTCATTTTGTGTTATAACAGTAAAGTAGATCCTCTCCTCCTTGGGCGTATTTATATCATACACTTTTTGAGTGTAATATTTTATATTTAGATAGACTTTATTCTTCTTTTGTTATTTAAACGTCATCAAGGGGGATGAACATATAACAAAATAACTTTGATGTTTTTTTTTTTATCATCTGATGATAGCTTTCAAAAACACGCTTTCGATGTACATATTTAAGAAAAAAAAAAAAAGGATGATTGTATTTTTCTGTCATATTTTAACCAATTTTAGAGCGGCGTTATCCTTTCTTGTAAAGTGAACATTTTTTTTTCATTGTTTCTCGTACATATACCGAGAGTGGGATCATTTTAATTGATAAGAAGACGCGAGTAGGATGTACATATTAAATCATTAAATCACTCAATTTGAATAATAATAAAAAAGCAGTAGTATTAGTGGTTGTAGTAGTAGTAATAGTAGTAGTATTTGTATTATATAATTATATCAGCTGTATAAGAAAAAGAAAAAAAAAAATTGAGAAAAAAAGAGGTCGAAAAGGGAGGTTGTTTTTTGGTTGTTTTTTGCTTTTGATTTTTTTTTTTTTTTTTTTTTTTTTTTTTTTTTTTGCTTTTGATTTTTTTTTGCTGTTGTTTTTTTTTTAGAAAAAAAAATAGACAAATAAAAAAAAAGGTATGTTTTGGTATTGATGAGGGAGATGAATAGCATTTGATCTATAATTTTTTTTTTCTTTTTCTTCTAGTGAGTACCACAAGTCATTAAAGACATTAAAGTGTGCCAGAAACCACCACGATGTTCTTCTTTTTGATTTTGTTCATAAGAAAGTTGATCTAGGTTACCATGGCGATGGGTATCTGGCATTTTCTTATAAGCATCTGTATTATTATTGGGGTTTGTTGTAGTTCTGATAGGGGCAGTAGGCGTAGAGGAGGGCATAGTTGGTAAAGGTGGCGTAATATTATTTGAATTATTATTTGGATGAGATGCGTGGCGTTTGACAGAATTAGGTGTATGGTTAGATCGACGAGCATAACTTGTGGGTTGAAGTGTAAGTTTAGATTGTTCTTCTCGAGCTTGACGTCTACTTTCACGAGTTTCTGTACCTTTTCCATTAAGTAACATCCAATCATATATTCCATCATCTGAATCTCCCATACGACGCAATACTTTGTTGAATAATTCTCTTAAAAAGTCATAATCAGGAGATTCTTCAAATCCTAATTTACGTACGTATTGTAGATAAATGCCAAATTCCTCTGCATTAAAATGTTAATTTATGTTTTTTATGTGATACAATTTTTTTTTCTTTTTTTTTTACCTGGGAACCCGTCACATAATTCTTTTACTGGTGTCGTTTGTTTCTTTTCTCCAATTCTTTCATACTTTTGTTTATTCGTAGCTGCTTTCAATCCTTGCCAAGGTAATGATCCTCTCAAGAAATACATGAATACATGTCCTAAAGATTCTAAATCATCTCTTCTTGATTGCTCTGAGAATAAAAAAATTAAAAAAAATATCAGTTTAATCGGAGTCTATAGAGATAAATATCATTTCATAAAGAAATAATGAAAAAGGTATGTGTGTAAAAACCAAATAACTATCGAATAGTAATTGTATGTGTATGTGTGTCTGTACGTGTATCTGTATATACATGTATATATATATGTTTATACGCATACTGAATTGTATTACAGTACTAACAACAACAACAGCAATAAAAAGTAATATATAAAAAAAAAAGCAACATACCTCTTCCTAAATGGGTATTAATACTCATGTATCTTGCAGTTCCCGACAAACTTTTACGTTCTCGGTAAGGAATATGTTGTTTTGTTTTTGGATCACGATACAACTTTGCCATGCCATAATCAATCATAAAGACCATATTAGCATATTTAGTACCTGGACGACCAATTAAAAAGTTGTCAGGTTTAATATCTCTGTAAATCAAATTTCTTTCATGAACACTTTCTACACGATTAATCTATTTTTGTACTACAAATTTAGTATTTTGTTAATAATAATAATAATAATTAAAACGAACCATTTGTTTAGCCAACATGGCAACTGTCTTTATCGAATGTTTTCTTCCACACATGTCAAATAAATCTTCTAAACTCGGACCGAGTAAATCAATCACAAGAATATTGTGTAATCCCTCTTGACCAAAGTAATAAGCACTCGGAACACCGGCTGTAATGTCCGACATTTATATATATATTTTAGTTTTTTTTTATATTGGATTCAAATTGTATTATTACGTTACGTAAACCGGCAAGTACTTTATAAGTTCTATATTCATCTCTTAATTGTGGTGCATCTGATTTTCTAGGCTCAAATTTAATTGCTACCGATTGATTATTTAACAAGTTTAACCCTAATATTTTATTTATTAATTTATTTATTTATTTCTCTTTTCTTCTCCTCATTACCTTCATAAAGAACACCAAAACTTCCTTCTCCTAATTTCTTTCCAACTTTATAATGAACACCTACAATGTTTGTAGAGGATTGAGAAGATGTTGAAACTGAACTATTGTTTTTATGCAATGGTGGATGATGAGCAGTCATTCCAATCTATTTTTTTTTTTTCTACTTGTTTTGTTGTTGTATTTTTTTTTTAAAAAAAAAAAAAAAAATAGGTCGAGTTTTACTATTTCAATTGTATAGACTATACAATAACTAAATTTTAAACAGAAAAAGAAAAAGAAAGAGAGAAGAAGAAGAAAATAAAATAAAAAAGGGAATAGAGAAAAGAGAAAAGGGGAAAGAAAGAAAAGGGGAAAAAAAAAAAAAAATTATATATCTACGCTCACGCACTGGGGAAATGAAATAAGTGATGGGCACAGTCAAAAGTTTAAACAGAAAGGGCGGAGAATAAAGTCTTTGAAGCTAATCTACTTCTTTACCACGGTTACAGGGTAAAATTTTGGTTTAGTTGTGAGAGGTCACACGTGCTTGAATTGTAGGACAAAGACTGAAATGATAGACAGACTTAAATCTGTATTATGTAAATTCCATAACAAGTTTTTCCAAATCTCCTTATCAAGTCCAATTCTTAACTTGTTACAATGAGAAGCTTGTGTTTTTAATAGTGAATGGATTTTTTTTTTATTGTATTGTATGGTTTGTATATCTATAGGTTAAGAGTGATGCATATAAAAAGACCTGAAGTGTAGTAGTAAGTTGTTGTTCATATTCAACTATTATACACACACAACTCCGATTCTCCTCCTTTTACCACTCCTCTTTCTCTCCTCACTCTTTATATACATATACATGTAACAATGATGTCCTTTACATTATTGTTTGTGCATTTGCCCTGTTTATTTGTTTTTTATTATAAAAATAGAAAATGACCATCTTGTATACATTAAAAGAACCCGGATGTAAAATAATCAAATGTGTTGTGTGTGTCCAACTTGCTTCAATTGTGATATAATCACGAGTTTTTACTTTCACTTTTTTTTTTCTGCATTACATTATGTAATTTTCATCAGAATTAATCATATCATCAAATAAAAAATATTTGTATTTAGCATCTTGTTCTTGTTTAATAGCAGAACTTTGTTGATTTTCTTTCCATTTTTGTACAGTCGCGTCCTGAACTTGAATTAAATTATACATTAATTCTTGTTCATCCACTAGATCAATGGATCCATCGTCTGTCACTGCTGGATTGAATTGTTCATTCAATTGCTCAATATATATCTTGTTGATTTCTTTTGTTAATTGCTCATATGAGATTTCAGTTCTTTTTTGAGTGTCCTGATGAGGATAAGGTGTATCCGGTGCTGTTTTATTCATTTGAATATCTTTTTCATCATCTGTTTGATAAAATGTTTCAGAATCAAGCCAAGTTTTATAATTATTTTGAAACGCTTGATCTAATCCCTCTTGTTCTTCTTCTACATCTGTTCTATCCATTTCGTATCTTTGAAATCCATTAAACCCTGGTCCGACCGGTACAGAGTCTGTCTGAAGTTCATCATGCACTGGAAGTAATGATGATAAGTATCTTTCACCATTATACGTATAGGTCAAGATTCGTAAATTATGTTCTTGCATCTAACACAAATACATTTAGTATTCTTGTCAGAACTGAATCATTTGAAAAAAGATCCCTCATTCTTACCCTTCCTTCTTCTAAATCATCATCGAAATTTGTTTTAGAAATCCAATCATCTTTTAAAACTGTATGACAGTTCAAGTAAATAGCTGATACAATTCTCATATTCTCTATATGTACACAAGATGGTTTGGTTTTAGTGAGGAGTTTGCTTAAATATGTCACTTTTTATAATTTTACGTGATCTCCATTTTCTTCCTAAATAAGGTACTTGACTTTTCAATAACTTGAGTGTATACAATTCTAAAACAGGATGTGATATTTTAAGCATTCTTTTTAAAATAGCCTTTGAAAAAAAAAAGGTAAGCTCCTTATCTAATGTTTTATATATATATATATATATATATAGTGTACCGAAGATTTGTATTGAGCAAGTAACATCACTCGATGTGTCTTGTGTTTGGTCAACATTTGAAGTAAGCGTAAATAATTAATAGCCCAAAACATATTTCTTTTATTTGTCGTCGTCGTCGTCGTCATACTTGTTTGAGGTTCAATTGAATCTATATCTCGATTTATGTTATAGTCAAGAAAACTATAATAAGGTATATCCGTTTGAGCTTTTACTAGGTCCGATATTTCTTGAAGTCCAATGATTTTTAAAATAAGTAATAGGCAACCGGAATCAACAAGTAATTGTGATATGTATTCAAACTTGAGTACGTCTAATTTTTATATATATATATATTTTTATTTCAATACATATCTTTTTCTTTTTTGTATTATTGTTTTATGGCACTTACGAGATGATTTGGTCCATTTTAATAATAAAAGTAAAATGCCAGATATAGCTTTTGAATAAACTTCTCGATTTCTAACTGCATCCATATCTTCTAAATACGACAATGTAATATCCTCTGGCAAATTATCTCTTGTATCTTCTTGGGCTCCATTGGGCGTCGTAACTGCAGTTAATAATAATTTCAATAATACAATGATAACATTTTGTAATTCAGATATCACATTTGCCTGTTTTTTTTTAAAAAAATGAAGAATTAACACGCTTTTTTTTTTTTTTTTTTTTGCTAAAATCACATATTACATAAATTTGTTCCAATAAATTCATTTCATCACCTTCATCATAACTATCCTGTTTTAACTCTTTTTTATCTTGTTTAATCCGTGCCCATCTCTGAATACCTTTTGATCTTTCTTGAATGATTTGATAATTGGATAAAGAAGTATGCATATTAGAGACAAAGACTTGACCTGCTTCTTTAATACTTTCAGGGACAGCTAAACCATCATGATTTAACGGTAAAACAAAGGTAGGGGACACATATGGGGAGTATAAATAATAATTTGGTTTCTTATTACCCATCAATTGAAACACGCTATTGCCATTGGAAGAAGATTTAGGAGGAAATAAAGTTTGATAGAGTAATTCAATTTGATTTGTTGCGTTTGTATATCCCATCGCTTGAGCTAATGTAGTAGAGGCTTGAAGGGTTAATGGAGATGTGATGTCAAATGGAAATTTTTGTGGTATATAAGTAGGATATTTATTCATCACTTCATTTTGGAAAAAGTGTAAATCTTGAGGTGTACTTTTAGATAGACTGTTGTTATTAGATAAACCGAGTGACTCTTTTGATTTTTGAGTTGTTTTTTTAATATGGTCTAAACCGCCTGAAATAAATAGTAATGATTTCCAAAGTAATAATATAATCTTTTATAAAAATCAATTCTTAACTATTTTAGTATCTACAGCTTTTATTTTGATTTTTGTTAATTTTATATACCTTCTTGACCGGAAAAGATGTATTTAGTTTTTCTCGTAATTTTGCCACCCACAAAAATAAGAATTCAGTTGGATTGGGTTTCAAGGTAAACATGTCAACTTTAAGTTTATTGCTTGCTTTTGATGGATATTGAAATCGTTGAGATTCCAATAAAACATATAATATAGTTAAATAAAGATCGGATTCAATTGAGCTATTTATTCTCTTTAGATATGAATATCTTGCGATTTTTAATTGTATAAATATATGCAAGCTAACCTGTCTAAAGAATTCTGCAGTTTCTGATAAATGATTGCAAATACACCGCATTCAATCAACATATCCGTACAATGTACCAATTTTTCTACACGCTGTTGTCTTGATTCATTTTTGTTCGTCGTAAAATTACCTAATGCAGTATGCACTAATATCTTGGATGCTTTCAATCTAGATTCTTGATCTAAAAAATCTAATTGATCCAGCAACGAAATCACATCTTCTGAATTTATTGTAGATCCATATTCTTTTTCATAAAGTTTACGATATTCTTGTAATTGAACTGTAACTTCTGTATATTTGAAAAACTCGTTTATTTCATTTTCAAACGTATCTGAATCACAATCATATTGATATTCTGAGTGTTGATCCTTTTTATTATTATAATTTGATAGTTAGTATTATTTTTTTCTTCTTGCTCATTTTTTTTTTATAGTTACCTTGGCTTTACTAGGTAAGTTTTGTACAATCTTTCTCAAGTTTCCGGGTGTAAGTATGGGATCTTGGTATTCAACTTGCTCAATTTGCGACATGAGAAAAAAAAAGGTTTTAAACAAAGTTTTTTTTTTAAAAAAAAAAAAGAGGAGGAAGAGAAGTTCAGTAAAACTGTAAACATATATAAAAAAAAAAGGAGAATCTAATGTATGTGTGATTACAGTCACAAGTAAATCTGATAAACCAAACATTACAGAATCTTCTTGTAATGATAGTCAGGTTGTTGCAGTAAGAAATACTGTGCCGAAATGTTCTAGTGATGTGACTTGTAAGAAAATATATCCACAAAGGGAAATAAAGCATTTTAATTATTGAATAAACAATTACACCAGGAAACACAAAGGGAAACATTTTTTGCATGACAAACACAGTTGACCCCTTTTTCTCTCTCTCTCTCTCTCTCTCTCTCTCTCTCTCTGTGAAAAGGTATAGTCGCTATTCAGTTTATTATACTTTTAGTTTTTCGAAAAGTTTCAATATAACTGTATTCTTTTTTTTTTATTTAAAAAAATGTGTTTTTCTACCGCAGTTTATTGTTTTTTTTAATCAATAATTGCTTATTTCTTATCTGCATATCATCTTAATAATTGCTACAGAACCAGTGAGATTGAGAGACCTTTCAAGAAAATACTCAAATCCGTGTTGTCCTTTTCTATCCCATCCATAGCACATATATGTGCAATATACGAAGGAGTTAATAAACATGTACTGCTTTGGCTCCATTTTTTTTTTAATTAACTGGATACGTACACAATTATTTAAGCTTTCTAAATTAGTTTTACCTATAAGAATAATTGAGCCATTTTATAGAGCTGTGTACGTTCTTATATGCTTCTACCCTTAGTAGTATAGTATCATGCGTAGAAATTGAACCATATTCCGAATTTTCTCAAAGTAAATTGACTTCATATTGTAAGCGTCAAGGAATTGGAAAAAAAAAAGAGTAGTCAGTAGTACATACATACAGAGTTTCCCACTATTTTTGGGAATTAATATGGGAGTTAATGGGAAAAAAGTTAAAAATTAATAAAACAAAGTTTGAAAGTTGATGGAATAAATTTTGTATCAAAGTTTTCCAAAGCGATAACTAAGGAGGATAATTATTGTTTTTTTTCCCCAGTTTAATCGGGTCATAGTTTTTTCTGTTGATTGAGTTTTTTTTTTGACTTCTCAAGAATATTGCAGGTTTCAGACCAGTTTCCCAAAATTAAGATACAATCCTTTCCAAACTTTTTTCTGATGTTTTTTGATAAACGTTTGGTTGATTGAATTTCATTGATATGGGCACTGAGCTTCATCTTTCTAAAGGGGATTAATTCTTTCTTTCTCTTATTTTTATAAAATAACTGAAAAAGTATGGTATTCAAAAATAAGATACGAGATGCATCATCATGCACTGGTTAATTAGTGTAATTGCTTACGTTATAAAATACAAGCAAGTTTTTTTTTACCAGTCCCAAAAACCAATAACCAGTTTGATAAATGCTGTCAAAACCCTTTCTTTTTTTTTTTTTTCTTCTTTGTTCTTTCCTCTTTTTTAACAATTCCTCCCCTGAGTAAAAATGGAGGGATCCATTGAACAATATACCTCTGTAAGTATTTTTAACGGTTTTAAATGTATTATTTTGCTCACATTTATTTTCACAGGTGAATACATTATCAATAAACACTGATGGTAATGGTAAAAAGATTATGACTGTAAAGTCTTCAATTACTGGAATAGGATGGAAACCTCAATATCTTTCTATTTTGAAGAAACTCGTTCATGACGTTCATATTATCTTTACCCATACGTATTCGTTTACAAGATATATATTTATCCAAGAGTTTAATCTTAATTTAGAAGAGTATTCAGTCCAAGGTTTTTACAAGGAAGTGTTCCTATCACTTTTAGACAGTAAAACTGTGAATGTTAATAGACTATCGGGCAAAGTAAATGCATATAGAGATATGATAAACAAGTATAAAGCATCGTATTGTAGAGATTCATCATTCACGCCAATCAAACTACCTTCTGCTCAACAAATAGCCTCATATGAAGCTACAAAAATACAAACTGCTTGTACTAATGCAATCACTAAAGATTTTGAAAATAAGCTGAGAATGGTTGTTAATAAACTGATTGGACTGAGGCAACGTATCTCACAATTGACTAGCGATTTGAAAAAGCAAGGCTACTCAAAAGAGGAAACTAAAGCCAAAATTAAAAATAACATTCTGGAACCTGCTACACAACTTAAACCGGCTATTTCATCAAGAGATATCAGCCGAATCCCAAAAGAATTCCAAGATCGAAAGGCTATTATCAACTGTATTAAGGACATATTTTTTGCTTATCCTGAAACTTACAAGTTTAAAAAAGATTCCATTTATTATGATGCTGTTGCAAATCCAGGAAAACACTTACTTGCTTATTTTAAACTAGCAGAGATATGCGAGGCTAACAAGTTCAAATTATTCCAATGCTTTCCTGTTAGAAAGACTTTTATTCCGTCATATATGACTATTGATACTATGATATTGAACAATCATATATTAAAAAATTCCCAAAGAAGCAAATTGGATAAAGGGTATATCTGGGGAAAAGTCCTAAATTTATCTTCAAAAACTTTTAAAGATCAAGGCCTAGACAGCTCCATGAAGTTCAGAGGAACTATAATGACAGATGGCATAGGTATTTCTGTTATAAAACAAAATTTCGACACGTCAAAGGTGGTACAAGTAATCCCAAGGCCAGTTTAGTGGAAGATGAAGAACTCAAATATATTGAACAAATCCCCAACGAGGAACTACGATCTACAGATGGAAAATGTGTATTCATTGATCCTGGTCGACGCGATCTAATTTATTGCATGCCCGAAGATAGCACAGTCAATAACAAAAAAATTTACAGGTATACGAGAAATCAAAAAGCAAAGGAAACAAAATCAACAAAATTTAAAAAGCTGCGGCAACAGTTGAAACCAAAAGACATTCAAGATTGCGAGGACAAACTCAGCAAGTGCTCGCCACTCACAGTAAAGAAGGAAGCATTTGTTGAATATTTAAAGATTAGAGCTGAAGTTACTTCTAAGATGCAAGAATACTATTCAAATGAAGATGTAGAGAAGGATAAGAAAAAGAAAGACTTAATCCCCTTTAGAAAGATGAAGCTCAGTGCTCATATTAATAAAATTCAATCAACCAAACGTTTATCAAAAAACATCAGAAAAAAGTTTGGAAAGGATTGTATCTTAATTTTGGGAAATTGGTCTGCTTCCCGCACAAACGGATTAAGAAATAGCTTACGAAAAGGGTTTAAAGTTTATCTTTTGGATGAGTTCAAAACTTCTAGTATCTGTTCTTCTTGTGAAAACAAGCTAGCAACTTTTAAAGAATGCATTAATCCAAGGCCATACCGACGTTCGGCTAATCCAAAAGTAACATGCCATGGGATTTTAAGGTATTTCTTACATATTTTATATCAATGAAAGGTTTAAATAACTTGTGTTTAGATGCTTAAATCAAAACTGTTTGGAGAAACAGGCATTAACTGAAAAGGATCAAGAGAATATAAAGTATCGACTATGGAACAGGGATCTTGCTGCTGTATTAAATTTTAGGAAGATCGTAATTAGCTTAAGGACTACATCCCAGAAACCTGCGATATTCTTGAGAAGTCAAAAAGACTCAATCAAAAGAAAAAACTATGACCCAATCAAACTGGAGGAAAAAAAACCTCGTCTTCAACAATAATTATCCTCCTAAGTTATCGCTTTGGAAAACCATGATACCGGTAAAGCCTTAAAACGTCTATGTAAGAATCACATTACTAGCTAACTTTTTCAAACTTTATCTAATTAATCTTCAAAATTTATTCCATCAACTTTCAAACTTGGTTTTATTAACTTTTAAACTTTTCCCCAATAATTTCCATTTTAATTCCCAAAAATAGTGGGAAACCCTGTACAAATAAATGCATAATTTCAAAGACAGGGATATAATATTAGTGGCTTAAATTGTTTTTTTTTTCAAGATACGCAAATTTTAACAATCAAACAAAACGCCATGCTTCTTGCTACAAATGGTAACTGGGACCGTTGAGGCCAAGCTTTTGATATTGATTTTTACTGCATATCACCCCGTTTTGTGTGTGTGTGTGCTGACTGCCAATAATAGTTTAGCTAAATAAAATATAAAAATAAAACCTTTTTTTTTTTTCATTTCCCCCTCCTTCTTTTTTCCTTTTTCTTTATTTTTCTCTAAAAAAAAAAAAAAAAAAAAAAAACTAAATATGAACGTCTTCAAATTTAGATCTGGTTCTTCTGCAGCAAGTACGAAATCTTCAGCACCTTCTATCAATTATGGACCTATCACAAATGAGCCTATTCTTGTTGCACCAAAAGATTATGAACCTGCCATGAATCCTCCTCTTACTGTAGAACAAACTCAAAAAGTCAAGGATTTATTGGATTATATGGATACTTTGATCCTTTCAAAAGAAGATGCTTATTACCCAAATGAAAGAGGTTTCTTATCTCCTGCTACTGCTCATAGATATATGAGAGCAAGAAAATGGGACTTTGAAGTAACGTCAGAAATCTAATTTTAGATAAATGTTGGTCTAATCCTTGTTTATTAGGCAGCTAAGACCATGTTGGAAAAAACTGTTAAATGGAGAAGAGAATTTAAACCTGAACAGTTAAGTCCTGATGCTACTAGTAAAGAGGTAAATATATTACATAAAGCTGCCAAAAAAAAAGTGTTGTCTGATCGATATATACATATGTATGTAGGCTGAGACTGGTAAAATGTATTTTAATGGTTACGATAAGATGGGTCGCCCTCTTTGGATTATGAAACCCCGCTTCGAAAACTCAAAGGACTCGGATGGACAAGTAAACTTTATTGTATTTTGTTTGGAAAGAGGTATTCGTTTGATGCCTGAACATGTTGAAAAAATCTCTATTGTTGTCGATTTTAAGGACTCAAGTATGTCTAATAATCCTACTGTTGCCACCTGTAGAAGATTTTTAGATATTCTTAGTAATCATTACCCTGAAAGACTTGGTGTTGCTTATTTGATTAATTGTAAGTGTTTGTGTATATGTGTATATGACGTCTATATTTATACTTTTTTTTTTTTAATATACGCAGCCCCTTGGTTCTTTAACGCAACATATAAAGTCATTGCACCTTTTGTAGATCCTGTTACCAAAGAAAAGATCAAATTTCTCAGTACCGACACAAATAATAACGATGATGACTTAGCAAAATCAGAGGGTCCTATTTCATTAGATCAATTAGAAGTAAGTTTAGGTGGTCGTTATAATTTCGAATTTGATATGCCTACCTATTGGAACAGACTTTTAGAAATTACGGGAAATCCTTATAAAGTGATAGAATATAAATAATTTTAGACCCATTAAATGATTTAAATATGAATTCGTGTGTTTATTATATGGCTCTATATACTTTCCTCTCCAGTCTACATTCTGTACACAATGTTGGAGAGTGGCTGTTCATATGTACTACAGTTTTTAAACATTTTTCTTGATGGGTGTACATACATACAGCGTTTTAGGCAGATGAAATCAAAAAGATAAAAGGAATTAGGTATCCAAGGATTTGCAGGATCGTGTATTTTTATTCATAGTCACTGCACAGGATACTTATGATCTTGTCTTTACCATCTACAATATCCATATCGACATCATTCATATCATCATATTCCTCATATTCATTAACAACATTATTATCAGCACTATTATCATTTTTTATATCCACACTACCGCTGTGAGCTTCCTTTACATTGGTTATAACTCGTAATAAGAACCAACAGTTGATCATATATGCATGTAAATATTGTATCTTATAAAACTAGTCTTTACACATGTATGATAAAAAAAAAGTAATTTTATTTATAAACATATTTCACACAAGTACTCCTCTTAGTTTCGCAAATATAATATACGCGTATATTATTTTTACTACTTACAGGACAACAGCCACGAGAAGGCGGAAGTACATCTGGTCCCAAAAATGACAGAGTTAGAACCCTGTAGTGATAGTGAGAACGAATACAGTTGTGCCTACAAACATTGCTTTCAGAAGACCTACATTTTCAATCAAGCGCCATCCCCAACTTCAAACACAAGACCTATTAGCAGGGATCCTTACATGACCGAAGCCACAACAGCGCACCCATCACATTATTCAAAATAACTTGAAAGAAAGATCAAATAATGGTTGTCCTAGCGTGAAGACGCACCAACCGCCTGACGATAACTGGGATTCCAGTCTTCTAAATGTCCGCAAGACTAACTTACAAAATACAATGGGCACTTTATTCAAACTATAGGAATGATCTAACTTCTGACATAAGAAAGATACAAACCAGTCCAAGAGTGACCTATCGCAAATGCCATTTAGAAAGAGAAATGCCAGGACCGCTGGTGCGACAAGGGTATCTGGACATTTATCAATCTCAATCCCAAAACCAATTAAGGCTTCAGTGTGTCAGTAATTCTGGCATCTCTGGAACTAGCAGGCCCAGCATTACTTGAACCGGCAAGCTAGAAGCAACAGGTAAGGTAAAGACACCCCGAAAGATGCCGATACCCACACATTGACCAGTAAATCTTGACGTCCAGTCAAATAGTCAACCGTCGACCAAAGCAAGCAGTAAGCTACTACAACCAATACTAAAGAAAAAAGAAAAGAAACGTAAAAACGGGGGTCAATTGTAAATAAAAATAGGCTGCAGCAAAAATATGATGACGTCTCATATGCATATCTAACTGAGTTTTGCAGCTATTATGCATTTTGCAGGATTTTAGTTTTTTTGTGTATCATAACAAAGAAGTTTCAAGTTTTTTTTAAGAGTTGACTTAAATAAGGTTGACTTTTATAAGAAGGAAAATATTATAAAGATATTCCTAAAGGTAATAGACACCTTTGGGCTAATTCAGTTGCTGATATATTGTCGTGGTGTGACTTTACGCAGCTTAGAAAATAAGAAAACAGCTATGAAATACAACAGTAGTACCGGCTCTTACCATCTTTCAGCTATTACAAAACCAATATTTTTAGTAATACATAGTATGTTTTATCTCTCTTCCGCGTTATAAGACTAAAAAAGTTATAAGCCAGAGAGCCCGCCAGGTCTCTCGCACGACCCAAGGTCAGAAAGTAGTATATATTTGTGAAGTCTAAGGGTGGTTACATACCTAGAATAAAATTGGTGGCTTGTCTTTTTCTTTTTCTTCTGTCTGTTCTGGTTCTCTTTTTGTGTTGTTCTGGTTACACCTATCTCTCAAACATCATAAAATCAAAAACATTCTCATCTCTTTTTTTTTATTCCTTCTTTTCTAGTTTTTTTTTTTTTTTTTTTTTTTTTTTCATATTTTTCTAAAACTTCTGATTACCATTTTATTTTATCCCAATTTTACCAACATTTTTTTATTTTGGTTAGTCAATATTATATATATTCACTTACTCAACTTTCTTCTAATAGTTTTGTTAAATTTTATTTGTTGGAATTAATAAATTATAGTTAAAACAACAGTATTCTAAAGTCAATTTGCATTCCTCTGTTTATTGTTTGGATCTCTTTTGGGCATTTTTATTTTTCACGGGTGCATGCGTTACTGAAAATCAACATTTGACCTAAAATTTCAACCCTCCCCCCATCCCTTTAGCCATCTTTTGCAATTCTTTACTCTATTAAAATGTCACCTTCTTCTTCAAACAAATACTACGTGGACCTTGTTAGATCCATTTACGAAAACATTATGAACGAAAATGACAGTAGCCAGCAAACCAATCAAGAAGATTGTGTTGACCTACAGACAGTGGAAGTAGAAGAAGAAACTTTGCATGCCGTTTACCATAAAGTGCCTAGATTTTCCCACGGCAACCGCTTTGATTTAGCCCGCTTTGACGACAACATTTGTAGAAACTTGTTTCGATTTACTTACTATGAAATGAAAAGAATTACCGCTGCTATTGGAATGTCAGGAAAACTCAACTTCAGAAACAATGACCGCTATCACTTTTGTCAAGACGACATTTACGTTCTTGCGATTGTGTTGAAACGACTAAGCAGCAGTTGGAAGTATTCCGATTTGGTAATCTTCTTTAACATTATTACCGAAACTGATATTTGTATCATTTTCAATTCGACTATCTTTGCCTTACACGACAAATATCATCAAGGGCTTAACAAGTCGCATCTTAATAAAAAAAAAACTTAATTAAATTCAACGAAGCAGTAATTAGAAAGCATTCACCATACCGCTTCGTAGTTGGTTTCATAGATGAAACACATTTAGCAATTGCACGTCCATCAGTAGACCAAGAATTTGATTGTAATGGACATCATATACAACATGAACTTTGGTTCCAAGGTATCACCACGCCTGACGGAATTACCATCAGTAAAAGCCCACGACAAGCGTATGATGGATGAGACTGAGATAGATACTATTTTCAAAGCCACCATTGATCGTCGTCGTTTTGGCGGCAAAACATATGCATTGTATGGCGACAGTGCTTATGTCAACAGCAAGTATACATATCATTCGTCCTTTAACTAAAAAAGAAAAACTACATATCCTATTCTTAAAATCATCAACAACAAAATGACCAAGCTTAGAATTCCAGTTGAATGGGAATTCGGGCATGTGTCAACCCTTTTCAAGCTGTTCAACACCAAAAGCGAGCTCAGACTCATACTGAATTCTTTAGGGAAAACTTTTCTGATCGCTAATATGTTCAAAAAAATTGATATCTTTATTCGAGGTGGAAACCAAACAAATCAATACTTCGATGCACTTCCTCCGACATCAGAAATTATCTGATAAGGCTTGAATGTGAAGATGAAAGTGAAGTACTTGCACGTATTCGACCATTATTCTAATATATTTTACAACTGTTATTATTGTTACAATTATCTGTCATAAAAGTTAGAATAATAAAAATAATACAATTTGTGATTCAAAGGCAACTTTTTTTCGTTGGCGCTTTTTTTCCTTTTACGTAAATATGGAATCTTTCACAGAATTCGACGTTTTATGGATACAGAGCACGCCAGCTATTGCAGCTATTTTTCACCATAAATATTTACAATTTACAAACAGCTTGTACTGTCCTTACAGTGAGAAACCTATAACCATAAGACAAACTTTTCGTCGAATTCAAAATGCCTTGCTCACTGTAAGTTATTTTTTTTCTAATGATCTCCTTAAATAATAATAACTCATAAACAAATTTAGAATGACAAAAAGAGATTAGCCCTTTATTTTTTACCAGCATGTTCTGCTTTAAGAAGAGAAACGATCATTAGTTTGTTTCGAAGAAGTCAAAGTAACTTTTCGTGTTATTGTCTTTCGATCCCAATTACAGAGTATCAAAACAATATGCTGTTAGGATGGTCTGCAGGACTGGGTAGTGATATTTGGAGTCAGCGGTGTCAAGCGCCGTACGACGACGATTACTTTTCGACGTTTACACCTGATACTTTAAAGAGTGGATGCTCTATTTGGGAAGAGTTCAAAAATCAACCGTTTGTAATATCTGATGAGAAGTTTTTTAAAAGAGCTTTAATTGTGGATTTGAATAAAGGCATGTGTACGTTCGATATGGAAAATGGGATATGTTTTAATAAGGGAATCGATGATGCTATTCGTGGGTTAATCGCAGCAGCTACATTTTGTTCGTCTCCAAGGTAAAAGAATCGTGTTTCATTTTATGAATGAATTTTCGGGTTTTAATTCATAAAGTAGTACGTTGGTATGGATAATAGATGAAAGTATTTTATATGGAGACGATATAAAAAACACATTACAAGAAAGGTTCAACTTTTATATAATATAAAAATTACATTCTGCTAATTTGAGGTTTTTTTTATATAAATGTAGAAGAGAAAGATTATTAATTAAATGTAGGCAAGCACTTCGAAAATCTGTTGAATCATTTGATTCCTCTATTCCAATTTATTGTTTTATTTTGGATTATTTTTATGCCGAAAGTACTTCCTTATTAAGTTGCCTCGCGCAGTACGTATCCTATCCACATAGCACAAATTATCATTGTACCTGACTTTTTTGTATAGAATTCAGCATCGACATCATTTGTGTTACTCGAAATCAATTATGTTGAAAGGAACGGAGGAGGACAAATCGTTTATCGAAAATAGTTTAAAAATTAAATTAGTTTCTCTTAATACTATGGCTATTTATAATGAATCCAAATGGAAAGATATGTTGTAAGTTTTGGGAAGTAAATGGGGAGAGTTTATTAATAAGTATTGTCTTCAAAACTAATACAATGCAAAATAGCTTGGCCGATATTGAAAAGATTGATCATGAGCGAGTTTTTGAAAACTTTAAATATATTTCTCCTTCTGTATTGTAAGTCAAAGTTATCTGTATATATATAATTAGTCAACTTCCCCAAGTATCCAGATAAAATTGTATATGAATAGATGAAATTTAAGTTACTACGCCTTATCAAGTCAGCTCAATAGTTTTGAATTTAAAAATCGGTACAATACAATTAGGGGGCAGTTGACTGTTAATAATATATATTTATCTTTATGACTAATTCACATATACTGTAGAAATGTGGAATACAACCTCGATAGTTTTAAGATACCTCTTTTATCAATTGAGAATTCGGGTCCTCTCACACTTTCTGAGCCCATTGGTAAATTAGGCACGTTGCATACGGTTTCTGCAAAGGTAAATAAAAATATTTTCTTGACTTTTTGGTTTCCAACTTTTTTTTTTCTCTATCTCGCAGTCTGTAGATATTTTTGACCGATGGACTAAAACAATCATGGACTACACACCTGAAGAAGAAGGAACGATAGTTCTTGAACCTGAATATGAAATGAACCAATTTGATAAAGCTCGTCAGTTAATAACAACTGAGCATATCGAATCGTTTATTAATAACTCGAAATCCTTAAAAAAGGGTGAAGCAATACTTGAACTCGTTCATGATACTAGTTACAATTTGGAATCCAACGATACCATGTCTATACAGGGTAAAATTAAATTAAATTCTATAGAGAATTCTGTTATGATTCGGTTTGACAACCAAGGTATGATTGAATTGGCAGTATGTAGTTGTGAAGTAGGTAGTAGGTTTGGAAACTGTAAACACTGTGTTGCCATCTTAGTTTGCTTTAAGGAACATCCGGACTGTTTTTTGTTAAAGAAGCCAGCTGATTTCTCTTCCTCTTCTCCTCCCTCAACGAAAAGAATTTTTCTGGATACTGAAAGTGATAATAATGATAGTAAAAAAATTAAAGTTACTTTCGAAAGAGAATATAAATCAGTAAGTTTATGTTATGCAATTTTTGTATTTCTTTTAATCCATCAAATGTAGGATGCAACTTTACCGTATCATACTGATAGTTTTTATACCCAAAGCTCATTGTACGAAACTTCTAAAGGCGGTGTACAAGCAGGAGGGTCGAATGTAAGGAATGATTCCGATGCTACTCAGCCATATAACTACGATGAATTAGATGAGACTCGGCCATACAACTATAATGACTTAGATGCAACCCAGCCATATAATTATGATGACCTGGATGCGACTCAACCATATAATTATAATGACTTGGATGCGACTCAGCCGTATAACCATAATGATTTAGATGCGACGCAACCATATAATTATGATGACCTGGATGCGACTCAGCCGTACAACCAGAATGATGTAGATGTAACTCAACCGTATAATTATAATGACCTGGATGCGACTCAGCCATATAACTATGTCAGTGAATCGAATGCTACACAGCCTTACAATCACGATAGCGGACCAGATTTTAAACGGCCTTACAATGATGAAGATCCAGATGCTATACAAACCTACGAATACAGTGGTGATAATGAAGAAGTTGATGGGAAACAAAATAACATATACGATGCTACAACGCAACCCTATGATTACAAAGAGGATATACCAACACCACATAATTCAGCTACACTCGAGTGCAATTACGATGCTGATGAATCTCATCCCCAATATGTCGAAGATAGTGTATCTTCGAGCTATGATGTAGCTTCTATACAGCTCTATGATCATAAAGTTTCCCCGCAATTCTCTGTAATCCAAGAAACACAAGAAGTTGATGTTAGACCCAAAGATCCAGTAATGAATGAAATCATTATCATCTCTAGTGATTCATCTAGTCTTGACAAGAGTCAGGTTGAACAAATTAATATTAATAGTCATAATCCAAGTATAGATGATGAAAGTAGCAGACCAAACATAAAATCAATTGTTTATCTTGATTTTGACGATGATGATGATGATGACTGCACTGAATGATAGAATAAAATATATCTACCTATTATTTTTATTGTTCAATTCAGTTTTGGAACGGAGGCTACTTGATACACAAAGATTTAAGAAGAGTATTCTTTATTTATACATTCTAAATAATATTACCTTCAAAAAAATATATTATGTCAAATTTTAAATTAATTATAATATTAATTTCTCATAACTAACTATACAAAGAAATAATAAGGTAATAAAAGGATACTTTGAAAGGTCAATCTAATAATTATACTCACCAGCAATGATAAACAATGAAAATCCGGAAAATGGATATAGTTGTAACTAAATTGATACAGCTAGGGATTATTTAGTTGTAGTTATAGGTTTGGGGATAGTAATTAAGTGTAAAAAGAGAGAATAAATGAGAAGTAAAATGTGAGCGTCAGACTATGTAGTTGTCAACTTAGAAAGGCTTATATTATATTTAGCTTATAAGAAATGGTATTTAGAGACTAGCTGTCTTTAAAGGAGTATTGGCAAAGTTATTATTTAACAGTGGGATGACTAGCAGTAAGATAAGGGTAGGAAATACAAAGATTCACAAAGGAATATTATGATTTATTTATATTAAGACGAGAGTTAATGAATATTTAGCAACGAATTTTTAGAAATATACTTTGACAGGTAATGAAATATACAGTAGAAAGTAAACAATGAAAAAGTAGGAAAGAGTATTAAAAGAACCAGACAGTGAATTCAAATGAACTTACTTTACATTATTACTTGATTAAAAAAGATTTATATATGATGTTTTTGGAAGGGGTATTCATGTTTTGAAAAGATTTGTGTTACCCGTCATTATTTTAAAAAAGGCGTAACAATCTTTAATGTTACTTTCTTATGCTTCAAAAGACCTAATAACAGTACAATGCACATACAATTTTACTTATCTTCCCCGAGTATCAAATTTAATGTATGTTGTGCATAAGAAGTTTTTAATTATCAGAGGGTAGTTTTGTAATATTAATTAAGCTGGCGAAGCATCATTTAAGAGAAACCATTCTACAAAACCACTTAAACGAGTAGACCTACATTCGATTAAATCAACCGAGGTTCCTGTAAATTCGATAGCTCCTCCTGCATCATTAGAAATTATCCTCACGTAATTTCCAAAGTGAATTTTAAAGAGAATTCTGCCATTTTGTCTACCTGTCTCATTACAACCCTTATCCGACCAGTGACAACATTCTTTTCCTCCTGGCGCAATATTTTTGTGGAAAGATCTGTTTAAAAGAAAAAGAGTTTTAGTGGGCCTATAGCCAAGTAATCAATTAAAATACACATTATACATATACTTACTTTTTATTTTCAGGTTGGACATAAACATCAAATGAGGGACCACCTTCGGCTACATTGTTATAAATACAAAAAGCTTGAGCAGACTCCAACACAAACAATAGTACACCAACAATTAATAGAATGGATCTCATAGATGATAACATATTTAATATATAAGATATAATAGCGAGAAAATTAAAAAAAAAAAAGAGAGAGGGAGAAGTCCTGTTTATTTATACCGTTGTCTCCAAAATATTTCATTATGTCAAATTTTTAAATTAAATGCAGCTGTTATGAGAAAGATGTGTATTTATTAGACATATTATTTGATTGATACCGATAGAAAAAGCTTAATGTAAGTATATACATATCAGGGAGTAAAACTTTTTTTTAAAAAAAAAAACCAGAAAACAAAGAGCAGGTATAAAAAACTTACCACAATTTCGAAAAACTTACTTATGAATATATGTATGTTATTTATAAGTAATTTTTAATGATTAGCTGTCTAAAAGATACTTCCAGTGAAGCCACTATTTAAAAGCAATATAACCAACTGTAATATTGCGATTAGGAAATATAAAGAAAAGGTAATTTAATATTTACACACCAGTAAAAGATGACAGACAATGAGAAATTAGGGAGGGTTATTTTTTTGATTAAATGCCTCAACATGTTCTATATTATGCCCATAAAATTCAAGAGACCTAATAAAACAATGCACCCATTCCTTTATATATATATATATATATATATCTAAATAAGGGTGCAAAAATCTATACGGTAATAAAAAAAAAAGGAAGTTCCACTAAGCATGTATAAGATAGTTCTTCCCATACATATATATCTTTTTTTTTTTTTTTTTTTTTTTTTTTTTTTTACAATAACACCAATTCCTGCATAATATGCAATAAATAACACAGAAAATTACAGAGCCCATTGTTTATATACAATGGACCTTTTATTTTATGATTTGATTATTTTCCTCTACATTTGGCACATACCGAATATGCTGTCAAGAATTGGATTTGTATAATTTTTTTTTCTGTATACAATTATTTATTTATTTTCTGTTTATAAGAGTAAAGAGATAAATGGGGGAAAGGAAGCGAGAAGAAAAAAAAACTATTTAATCAAGATCGTCATAAGCTGCAGCTGAGCGTTTTCTACGATCTGAACTCTTTTTACTTCTTTTAGCCTTCACTTTTTTACTACCTGCTTCAAAAGCCATAGCATCACTATGATCTCTACCAAGCGTATCATAATCCTTGACTTTATAAATTCTAACAATCCAATTTTCAGAAGTAAAGGCTTCATCCAACACGGACAATTCAGGTCCTTTTGTAGGAAGAGGCTGATTACGTACACGATCATAAGGTTGACGGCCTCCAAACATCTCATTGAATCGATAATAACTCATTTTATACATGAGTGATTCCTTCATAGCCGTAGACGCTTGATCATCCACGCGGTACTCTCCTGACGCCGTAAAGAAATCAGATTCCTTGATCTTATCAGGCCAAATACCTTGTGCAATACGAATCATCCAAAGGAACTTGTTAATATCGTCTCCAGAATATCCTAAAAGCCCACCAAAAATAACAAGGACGTAACTAACATCGTGTTTCTTCATAATCTCGTATGCATCTGCTTCGTTCGTAGACATTGCACGACCCACTGTGGCAATATGTGTGTTGTTCCAGGTATTGTTATCCACTAATGTGGTACGGTTAGAGAATCCCGCAATTTGATATCCATAATCCCACCAAGACATAATCTTTGCATCTTCATCTGTGTTCTTACGTAACCAATAATAGGCTTCTCTGAAATCGTCAATAATACGTTGAGATCCATCTGGGTTACGAGATGCCAAAACAACGGAAGGTGATGAATAAGCGTTGGATGTGACCCAAGTACAATGCCATACAAACATACAAAGGAAGAAAGAGAACATACCAACTACAATTAAGCGAGTATCGTTACCAATAATACCAATTTTACTGTCTTTGATTCCCTTCTTTTCTTTCTTGGTAGTGGTGGTGGTAGTAGTAGCAGCAGTAGTACTTGAAGACTTCTTGATCTTTTCTTCAGTAACAACAGGAGTAGTAGTAGTAGTAGATACAGTAACGTCAGTCTTTTGAGCTTCTTGAGGTCCATTGAAGTCAAGATAAGTATCTAATAAAGTAGATATAGCCATACCACCACAAATACAAACAACAGGAGTCAAAGTCAACATCAAACGAACCATGACACCAGCAAAATAAGAAGCAAATACAGAATAAACAATCACAAACACATGTTCATCTTGTAACTTTTGGAAACAGAGGTAAATACCCACGGGGAAAATAAAGATGAGCATTTGTAAATCGAAAAAGAACATGGGCCAAGCAGTAGGTTGATGTTCAGAGACGGAAGCAATAATAGGGATATGAATCTTGGCATACCCAGTATCCCAAAGAGAATAGAAACGACCTGTCCAAGGTGCAATATATCCAGATAATGTCAATCCAACAAGCGCTGCAAGACCTAAGGTAAATGTGATACCAACAAATGCTTTAAGCACAATTTGGAATTGCTTTTGTTGAAGATGGCTACGTAATAAGTTGACAAATCCCATAATCTGACAGAGTCCAAATACGCCTAATGCGGCCATATGTTCTGATGTACGAGTAGGTTGGAACCCAACAAATGGAATTTGCATTGACATCAATGTACCCAAAATATAAAATGTTGAATAAGAGACATAAACACGGCTACTGAATCGACCCATAAGCATTAACACAAATACATGAAGTGGAATAATATTGATGATAAATACGTATCCACCCCAAGCGGCCACCATATAAAAATAAAAGAATGCAGAGGCTGAAGCCCAAAGTGCAGATCCTAATTTCAACGCCTTAATCCAAAGATAGAATGTAAACATCAATAAAAAGATAGCAATTGCTTCATTATCGTAAGAACCAGCTACTGAACGAGAGATATATCCAGGTGCAATACCCATAAAGACAGCTGCTAATAAACCAGCTGAACTATCTTTTAATTCGGCCGTTAAAAGGTAAGTAGCAAAAGCAGTTAAACCAGAAAACATTGGCGCCAAAAGAACACAAATGTTACGGATATCCACAGGGAAATGGAAAAAGTGAAGAACGTTATGAATGATGGCGGCTGTAACCATTAAACCTGGATAAATTGTACCTCCAACAACGCGTCCTAAAGGATACCAAGAACGGTCATCAAACCAATTCCAGAATTCAAAAAAACCATCTTGTACTAACATTCGAGTTGCACGATAGTTGAACCTAAAAAAAGATGATGTAAAACAACAAGTCAATCATCAAAGTCTCTCTTTTTTTTAATATGCAACATAAAACTCTACCATGGGTCAAACTCGTGAATAATTGATTCATATCGAATAATACTGAAAAGACGTGACGAAAACGCTACAATAGCTATTAAACCGAGAATACTTCTTTTCAAAAGTATCTTTTGGCTGCTGACATCCAGCTTTGCCATTTTTTTTTTAATATATTGAGAGGTTTTTTAAAAAAAAGAAAAAAATAAAATAAATGCCTTTCCCCCTTTGACACGTTTCTATGATAAAAACAGGTCGCTTTTTTTGAACACAGTAGTAGTACATTCAACCAATTAAATTAAAACTTAATTTGGAGCACTTTTCAATTATAAATTGGAACATAATCTGTGTTTACAGGCACAAAAAAAAAAAAAAAAAAAAAAAAAAAAAAAAAGGCATTCAAAAATAGCCGTATCTGTACATTAGTTCACCATTTCTTGTAAATAAAATTCTGTATCTCGTTTGTATCCAGTTTACATGATATGAACTACTTTAATTATAACCTTCCTTTTGAGAAAAATAAAATGAAAATACTCACAGTGGAAGAATCAGGTATGAAAGTCATTTTTAAACCATCATTAAAACTTAAACAGGATGATATTCAAGATATGTAAAGAAGATTAAGATTTTACCCTTTTAGCAACCAGTAATTGGCCGTGCAATTATTAATTTCTACACCTGAAGTGCTAAAGATGTGAGCAGCCGATGGTAAATTTCATATTGCCACGCTTCGTTCTGAAGATATGTAGCCAAATTTAAAGGAGAAGAAGAAAGCATAGCCGAGGACACGCATTTACAAGCCACTATGGTAGCAACGAAATTTGAAGAATTGTCATCTAAGGAATACTATTCTTATAGTGGGACTACTTCGAGACAAAGAATTCAGGACTATCTGAAAATACAAGCTGGAGTCAAAAAAAACCCCCCCCCCCGAATCAGATATACCAACCGTAAAGACTGTCAACATTAACAAGTATTGGCTGGACTGTTTAACTGGTATCTACTTAGGCTCAACTATCTTAGAAAGCATAAGGCAAATGATGCAGCAGTAAATATTTTTGATAAACGGTGGAAAAAAATGTAACAAGAACACAAAAGAAGAAAAAATCATCCAGAAACAAAAGACGCAGAAGAATAAATACAGGCGTAATAGGATAGGCGACCAAAAACAAAAGAAAGTGACAACTGATCCCAGCGTTCCACAACCATTTATTCTTTCTGCTTTAGAAACTCGCTTAACCGAGCTTCTTTTTCATCCATACTCAATAGTAACATGTAGCTTTTGTTCTTGTGATTTATTAGACAATGCAATATGCTTTTGTTATACATAACTGATATATCTTGCCATTGACAACATAAATAAAGTCTCAAAGCTAGCTCTTTTTCTTAATAAATCTGAATAGGTATTCATATTTTATTTGAAGAAGAAAGGAAGAAAAAAAAAAGAAAAGATATGTAACCAGAAAAAAAAATTAAATAAACATGTTTGCAATGTATCGTGTGGCATACAAATTTATAAATTCCAGAATCTTCCTCCATCCTTTGAATAAGCAGCTGATATTTTGTAATAGTTGAAAAGCTAAAGCTTGGAAACCAATCTAGTACACTTATAAATCGAGCTATATGAAAGGGCTTGACCGAAATTATCTAAATCCTCTCTCAGAATAATAATAACGCGATACTTACCTCATTTTAATATCAGTTACAATTGACTTATCCCCTTTTCGACCGTGACCGTTATCCAATAAAGTAAAATGAATTACCCAGGCTTTTTTTTTTTTTTTTTTTTTTGTTTATCACTTGCCCCTCTTCATCTCTATACATATAACATGAAGATTCTATTCTGGCTGATAGCAGCACTTATTTGTGTAAGTTAACTCGAAGAAAGAATGGGATTACAACCAACCTGTTAACAACTATAAGATAATTTGTTTTACAGGTATTTGCTACTGCAGAAGAACAAGTTACCACAGAGCCCTCTTCAGTTTCATCACCTGAGACAGTTATTGTGAACACTCAAACAACATACAAGGAACAATTATCAGACCGTATCCGTCAAGTCGAGAAACTTGTACAAAACGCTAGAAACGAATTAATCATGAACAACAATATCAGACCTTCCACTGAATATACTATGGACGATATCATCTTTACCTTTAAAAAATACTTACCTTCCTGGATTTATCCTCCTTCCGCTTGGAAGCAAGATGTTGTAACACGTCGCCGAAATATTGCAAAGACAGTACGTTCCTCACACTTGATCGTTCGTCCAAGAGTTGTCTCCATTCGAGACCAAGTATTGGAATGGAATACTCGTTCCAATGTAAAGTTTACCACAGGTTATGTAATCGAAACCGTCAACGATTTGGAATCCTTGGTCGATTCCATGTTGGACTTTGTTGCTGCTGCCACTGATCAAGAATTAATGAACCCTATCTTTTTATCCACTGGATTCTTGACTTTAAATCACGCAATCACTGAATTTATCCAAGGAAACAATGATAAATTTGATGCAATTACAAAGCAAGTGAACGAAGATTTTAATTATATTGTTGCTTTATCCGGTAAACTTCGTGTACCCCTCGAAAGTATGCGTGAAGACGCTATCAGTCAAACAAAAGACATTCGTGACGAATTATTTACTAAAATCGAATATGGACTTCGACTCCTTGGTCATAACATTCAAGCTGATATTCAAAGATTAGCGTTAGAAATTGCTGATGTTGATCATACAACTGCAGATGCATTAAGACATCATACTGTCGATTCAATCCAATCTGAAATTCAATACTTTGATAACATTAAAGTAACTTTAATTAAATTAAAGTCGGTTATAGGTCATGTCTGGGAAAATGCTGCAAACGAATTAGCTCAAAGTCCTACTAAAGTCGATTATTGGATTGATGTTGCAACTGAAGTCAAAGAAGCATTTGTTGAGTTAGGTAGACTTCTAGCTGTTACTGCCAGAAAATACAAGAGATCTTCTACCAATTGCTCTTGTGGATGGAAAAGTCATAAATTGTTATTGTAAATACATTATTAAAAAATAATAAAGGAGTTTTTTTTTATTATTATTATTACTATTATTTTTAATCAAATGGAAGAGGACGAGGTTTGGATTTTAATGCTGCTGCTGCAATTGCACTTGGTACAGGAATACCACAACAATCTGGGTATTCTTGTCCTAACGCAAACACACCATCTTCCCCTGCTACAGGACTCTTATTTTCATGAATATGTCCACAATCATCTTCCATATCTTCTGTTTGATCATGTCCTCCTTCAAAACGAATAAGACTTCCAAACATGAAGTGTTGCATAATTGGTAATTTCGCTAACACCTCTGCTTTATACATTTTAATCATACCCTCATTGACTTTAATCCATGTCTTACAAGCTGAAATATCGTCCAACATGGGTGAATGCCAACGTAATGAAGCCGTTGTCTTTACTGTATTAATAAAATGAATACATGCTAAATACATGTAGGATTCGGAAAATTGCTCAACCGTATCGCTATCATGAATTGACTTTGGCTTGATATGTTTATGATCTATTGAAATGGTCAACTTTTTCATAATTTACATTATTTTATCTTAAATCAATAAAACTTACTCAAAAGCTGTGCAGATCCAAAAAGAAAAGGTAAGAAATGATAATCATCAAGACCCCATACACCATGAGATCCAGCTGGCTCAAGCCAATAATCAAATTGAAGTTGTCTCATCAGCTTTATATATCTAATCATCCTTTTTTAGTAAAAAAAAAAAAAAAAAAAAAAAAAAAACTTTGGACGTAATATACACTTTCATTACTTACTTTACAAATACACGTAATACAAGGGCTTTATCATCCTTTTCATCAAGAACCTCTAACTTTTCAAGACAAAGTCTACATTATAATTGTTAATTTAAACCTTTTCTTTGATGATTATACTTTACTTACAACCAAGCCATAAAATTAGCTTCGTGACCTGTACCATAATCAATACGTTTTTCATTTCCAAAACTTTCATAAAAATATTTTCCAACTTCCTTAATTGCTGCCTCAGGTACAAGATCTTTGAATAATTCCGGTACAGACTATTTAAATACTTATCAGTATCTAATCACTCTCGCTTTTACTTTTTTTTTTTACTTACTTCTTTCACTTTCTCATAAAATGTACGGAAAGCAGGGTTACCAAAACGAGACTTCGAATTTTCTACAGGTGGGATCTCTTTAACCCAACGTAACAAGGTATCCAAAATATCAAGAATTTTTTGTACATTCTACTTTAAATATCTTAGTTATCTTTGTGCTTTTGCGCGTTGATATTTCCTTTTTTTTTTTTTTACCTTGGAAACCTCGACATCTGAATCAACCTTCATATTCTTGACAGAGTCGTTCAAACGTTCAATATATCCAATATATTCCTTATAAGCATCAGACGCTATAAACTCTTCAAGATCTTCTTTAGAAACAATTCGCTTGGAAGGAACTACGTACTCCATTACTAATCTATTTAAAATAAAAACGAAAAAGAAAAAAGGTAAAAATATAGAATTTTAACTTTCAAAGGGCGAAAATGTCTTTTTTTTTTTAAGGTGAATTCTTGAGTCATCACAAAAAAAAAGTCTAATCTTGAGGGAAGCTTATTGGATGGTACATAAGGACAAGACATTTTAACAAAATAGTTTTATTTATGTGTAACTATCACAACATGTCAAAGGAAATTAAGTTTAATCTGGACTTTTTGTTTATTTTTTTTTTTTTTTATTACAATAATTATTTAAAAAAAGTTACTAGTGCTTTAGCCTTTACAATCCGGAAAGAAAAAGTTTCTGAATTCAAAGTTTCCCAAGACAAACCACGAGGAGGTCCACTAGCTGAAGTCTCAAAAATAAGAATGCAACGGATAAGTACAACAACACAACAATCAATGATAATATTTTTCTTAGAGATGACTACCAAGATAAGAACCATCAATCCAACTCTCCCTTCGATATTCGTATGGTTTTACGTGCCATTACACCCAGGATTAAACTGCACGAACCGCTCGTAAACGAGGACGGAAGAGAAGGAGACAGGACTTACCAAGATAGAACATACTCGCCAAAAAATAGAATCACTAACTGCTGCGGTGTTGTGGCAACAATCAACCTTTGATCATAATACTTTCCTTTGAGATGACATCCACCGAGATGAGAACCATCAATCCAACTCTCCCTTCGATATTCGTATGGTTTTACGTGCCATTACACCCAGGATTAAACTGCACGAACCGCTCGTAAACGAGGACGGAAGAGAAGGAGACAGGACCCATCAAGATAGAGCATACTCGCCAGATAATAGAACTCACAAAACTTGATCATTGCTTTTACAAACCCGTTGCATTGCATTGCTGAAACTGTTAGAAACTGCTTGGAAACATAATATAAAAAAAAAAAAAAAAAAACTTACCATCATAACAACAACCGTTTTGTCCTTTTGATTTCAAGTTCCAGCAGACTACAA
>JAIXMQ010000086.1:0-90862 GCA_025716855.1 Pilaira anomala
ATGGATCGCAATAAAGTCTCTGCCTTTTTGCTATCACTGGGTTATTTTAAAGACTGACGACTATTCGCCCTATAACTCCCAAACTCAAGAAAATAAGATGTTGGACGGAAAAATAAAGCTACATATATAAATTCTCTCATCGTAATTTGATAACCAACTCTGAATCTTTTTATTTAACATGAAGTTATGGATATTATGTGAATGCTTTTTAGCCTCTCTTTTCTAGACCGATTGATATTAAAGATCAATAGCTAGGTAATATAATATTTGTACGAACAAAAGACGCTTCATTTGCTTTATAATTTGAATGATTTGCTGTGGATTTATTAAAAACAGAAATTCTATATGAAGACTACTGGAATAGGCTGTTAATTAAACTTCTCTAGGATATTATGATCCAAGGAATAATACAGCCTATTGAGCATACGAAATTATCAGTAAAGCTGGTTTGAGTAAATAATACTTAGTGTATTTTGGTGATCAATCGTTTTGATCTTATTCCTTTTTTAAAGCTTGTATGAGCTCCACACTGATTTAGAAACCACCAGCATTTGGTGACTTGAATATCCGAATCAATCACTTTTAATTGGCTACATCAAATGTATCTTGAAAAAATAAAACGAAACTCCCCTGTTTGTATTTGCCCCTACGAGTGTTATTTTATTTTAATCCATAATATCTATATACCATGAATAGTCCTCTCGGTGGAATGGGAGGCCAAAATAAAGGCATGTCTCCTCAAGAACAACAAACTATTAGAATGATGCAAGGTGCCTTTGAATCCTGTGTTGTTAAGACTGCCATGTCAGGCGTTGCTGGTAAGCTTTTTTTTTGGAGGTTGCTGCAGGGTTTTATTTTTTATTTTCTAATACTGGTACTAGGTTTTGGTATGGGTGCTGCATTTGGTTTATTCATGTCTTCATTCGAATATGCCGGTCCAGCCATGAATGAAGAACTTGTAAAACAAACAACAAAACAACAAATTAAGCACGCATTTAAAGATATGGGAACTCGATCTCTGTCAATGGCAAAAAATTTCGGTAAAGTTGGTATGATATACTCCGGATCTGAGTGTTGTATTGAATCTGTAAGTGACATGATGAGATATTGTAAGGAATTGAGGTAGAGATTTAAACTAACATTTTTTTTATTATAGTATCGTGCAAAGAATGATTTATATAACAGTGTGGTAGCTGGTGCTTTCACTGGTGGTCTTTTAGCTGCTAAGGCTGGACCCCAAGCAATGATGCTAGG
Source organism: Pilaira anomala (assembly GCA_025716855.1). Taxonomy (NCBI): domain Eukaryota; kingdom Fungi; phylum Mucoromycota; class Mucoromycetes; order Mucorales; family Mucoraceae; genus Pilaira; species Pilaira anomala. The sequence goes on from JAIXMQ010000086.1 coordinate 1,255, forward strand.
TGCTGGTGGTTTTGCTGCATTTTCACTGGCAATTGATTGGTATATGCATCGTGATTAGATAGAAGAAAAAAAAAGGGGACCCTATGTAAGATATAATATAGAAATAAAATATAGAACAATCTTTTTTTTTTATTGGAAAAAAAAGAGATTTGCTTCGGTTGTATAGTATAAAATCAAGACTCTAATTCTTTACAAACGGACAAAATTGCTTTTGCAACATATTTGAAATCGGATAAATCATTATAAACCTGAGCGCTGAATCTTGTATACCAGAGGTTATTATGTTTATAGACAGGTGCCATACAATCATGTTCATACAATAGTTTGTCAATAAATGCTTGCACAACTTCATCATCAGTTATATTTGGATTTTTTAATGGAATACGAACATTTACCATGGCGGTTGTTAATGTCTTTTCTGCATTTTCCATGACTTCTGTTCCTAATATTTTGGATGCGACTTTTCCTCCTTTAACAGCTAACTCATGGTTATATTTCATAATCACCTCTTCTCCACCTAAAGATTGTCTGAACTCTAAAGCTAAATGTGTATGTTATGTGTAAGAAAGTTATGGGTATATAGTTCTAGCTATCAAATATTTATATACCTGAAGGGACGGATATAAAATTTGTAAAATCCGCAGTTCCTGGCCAAGCGAATTCTTTTTGAAAAGTATTGGTTTTGTCTGATGGATCACTATGATCGGCATAAGCAGAGTTAATGATAGCAGGATGAATCAATCGTTGGTTTCTAAAGGGCACATAAAGAACAGAGCATCCGCGAGGAGCATACAGCCATTTATGACAGTTTGTAATAAAGAAATCGGGATCCATTTCATGCATGTCAAGAGGAATTTGTCCTAATTATAATTGTTATGAATACAAGCATGTCTCTTGTCTAATAGACATTCTGTTTACCTATAGCATGAGCACCATCTACAACGCTTAGAATGTTATGCTTCCGTACTAATTTGATAGCCGATTCAAATGGGAAAAGAACAGCTGGTACAGAAGTGATAGCATCCATAAAGCAAACTTTAATAACGCCATCCTTCTTTTGATTCTCTCTTTCAATTATTTCTTGGATTAAATCCAATACCTCATAATCACTCATAGGATATGCTAGGTCAATCTTGATTAACTTTAAGCTTTCGTGATTTTTTATGAACTTGAGTGTACTCTCTACTGAGTTGTAAGCTGTATTAAACTAGTTTGGAATATAAGTAAAAAAATAATGCGTCATATGATGTATAGGAAATAAAAATTTACATAAAGTAGTTTATCCCCAGGCTCCAAAACTAAACTTCTTGCAACAGTATTTACACCAGTCATGGCGTTAAAGACAAAGACCAATTCTTGGGGATCAGCATGAATCAGATTAGCTAAGGCCTTTTGGCTCTTTGCCAACTCCGGGAACATATCACGTCTTAACCACCGGTCAGGGTTTGCTTCTGCTTTCATTCGTAAGTCTTGTAAGATAGGGACAAGCACCTTGGGCATGGAGCCGTAAGCACCATGATTGAGTGAAATGTACTTGGGATCAAATAAAAACTGTGAGCGAATATCTCTACCAAGCTCAGGTAACGAATTATTGGTCATAGCGTGTGTGAAATACAAACAAGTTGTAACAATGGCGGCCCTCAAAAACATTCTCATTTTTATATTCTAATCTATCTGGAATAGTTTACCAAGTTTTGGAATATGGAAAAGAAAGGAATTATTAGGAATAAAGTCATTTATTTTAAATGATGATATAGGAAACGCATAACCCTGTTATTGTATCAATGCCTCGGCTAGACACTGATTATATCGTGATTCGAATATGATGTTTTTCTTTTTTTTTTGGATTAGAATTTTATGAGCCTGAATAACTTATACAATATAATAGGTTCAATTTAAATTATTAAAAAAAGCGAATATAGTCAATAGAATATGCATTAAATTTTATATCAGTATAGTCAAGTATAAACAACAATGAAGAGTGTGAAACCATCAAAAATCATACATAATAAGTGCTGAAAGAGTGAATCAACATTATTTATTATTTATAAGGAACGTTTTAAAAAGAGGTAGATTTGAAATTATTGACAATAGTATACTAAAACTGGAGTATATGTATATGGATATATATAAAATGTTTTAGTAGATTAATAAAATGATTCGGTACAAGTTATAAATTATAGATATATTTTTTATCCTGTTTTTCGGTCAAGTTAAGGTATACAACGGTGGATTTCAAATCACGCTCTGGAGCACGTTTCTTATTAATCCGTGAAATATCCTGGTTGAATGTCCAATCAAATGGTTCCTCTGGCAGCAAATCTTACGGCAGTATTATCCTAATAGAGAGTTGTGGGGACTTTTTTTATTCACGAAATCGAAGTAGTAAAACTGACGTTACATTTCGAAACTTCGAAATTACCAAAATGGAAATGGTCAAAAGTTGCAGTACGATACTCATACCTAATATCTCTTTTCTCTTTTCATACCATCAAATACTACCTCCTCTTAATAAAAATGTCTACCCATAACCTTTTAAATATTGCCGAGATCTTGACGGAGAGATTAATTAACCTCATTGAAAAAGAATCAGAAAATGAAGACGATTACTCACTCGATTTGGTCGCAATCACAGAGCCTATGCCTTGCACAATCATCGCCAGAGGTTAGACTTTGTCTCCTTGGACGACGATTTGTGTAAGTACTTGTTTCGTTCTACGTAGGCAGATATAAAGAGAATAGCCTGACAAAATCTCTTTTAGAAGCAACTCGTCTCAAAGTTTTACAATGAATCGAGACTATGCTTTAGCTATTATGCTTAGACGTTTAGCATATCCATCAAGACTGACTGATTTAGAATTGATTTTTAACATAGCATATGCAACAATTGGGATGATTTTTAACTAGATGATAGAGCGCTATTGTATAGCAGATTTGAACAAGGACTTAGGCTCAATAGAACTTTGTTGGTGTTGTTGCTGTTGTTGACAGATAAGTCTGCGTTGAGGAAGTCGTAAGTATTGTTAGACATTTGAAATATTGTTATGTATACAGAAGAAGAAATAAATAAACCATAATACTTTTTAAAAGCTCTTAAAACCATGACAATGACATGATGCATGTATGTACATAGCACTAAAATCAAGAAATATGACAAATAGTTGTATGTGATTGGATAAAATATTTCGTGAATAACGAGCTTTTATTCACAGAATTTTCGAGGATAACGACGTTATTCACGAAATGTGGTGTAATGTGTGACCACGATTTCCTTTTTTAATAAATTTCGGGACTAAATAACCAGCTCCCACAACTCTCTAATGATACGAATAGTGAATAAGCAAAGCATATTGAAGATGTTTCCTGTAAAAAAACTCCACATCGCCGGTGCATATTCAGGACTTGTATTTCCAACCAGCATCAAAGGACCGCTAAAATTAACGATTGTATATCCAAACATAAGTATACCATTGTAAAAGATCTTTTTAGAGTAACCAGATACTGCTGATCCAATGATTGTAATCATCATCACATATGATCCGGTTTGAGCCTAAGGCAAATAGCATGAGAAATAACAGCCGATAGTAAACAACTAAGACCAGGTACAGAATAACAAACGAATGCAGTATACATCATCTGCTTTGATTTACGACAGACAAAAATAGTCATCAATGTATAAGCTACAGCACATACACCACTAGGGATTTGAAAAATAACAGATTGTATAGGAGTAAAACCAAGCCCTCTGATCAATACAGTACTATAATCAATCAAACCACCGTTTTGCAAATTATGAGCAATCGAAGCAAAGATAAGAAGCCATAAGCGAGGTTCTCTGGTTGCTTCCCAGTATTGAAAAACGACTATTTTTTGCTTGCGAACAACAGCGTTATCCCGTGTACGAGCTTCAACAATAAGTTTTTCTTCTTCTGTCATTGAAAAAACCATGAATCGGGACTGTCAATCAAGAAAATGAATACGATAATACCAGTGACAACAGTGATAATTCCCCAAATAATATAATTCCTATCGTAATATCTTAATTGATTGAAGCTTATCTGAGCTATTATGTAGTTGCCATTGCCATGCTTTTATTCCATGGACAGTACCCATGCTTGCAATACAGACAGAAGAAGAAGACCCCATCATACTGACAAGACCGTTACTCATTTATAAGAACCCAAAACAAGCAGATTGCTCTGAGCGACGATACATTGTGTTGAAGATAGGAATTAAGCCTGAATAAGTACCCACTTCAAACACACCAAGGAGAACACGCAATGCATAAAGCTGGATAAAGTGTTTACCGAATGCCGTGGCGTAACTATGCCCCAACAAAATAAAAGAACACCCATATATTTGCTGACAGGGTATTTTTGTAAAAAATAATTGAATAGTTGAAACAAGAAGTAGCCAAGATAGAAGAGCGAGCTAAGTACACAATAATCCGCATAAGACATATTTGCATCGTCTAAAATTCCTAAAACGATAGCAATACTTAGTGCACCTTTATCAACAAACTAAATGGATGTTGACCTGTTAGTTGGATTTTCTAAGAGAATATGAAAAAAAAATTACTTTTTGCCTCGAAGTGCGATGATCATAGCCAGTGGCAATAGTCTTTCGTACAAGCCTTTTTTTCGCTGCAGGCTAAACAAAGGGGACATCTTTTTCAATTTGATCTTCTAAAAAAGACGCTGTATCAGATCATTTTTTAATATGTTTTAATGATTTCTCTTTCATTTATGAGTAATTGCAAAAGCCAAGAGGAAAGCATATGGCAAAGCGAATTTATGTTTTCGTACGAGATAACAAATGTTTGTCATTGTTTTTTTTTTAAGGAGAAAGCACGGTAGATTATATTAATGTGTCATATTAGCCTGTCTTCCTTTTATTCCCCCCTTTTTCTGTGGGGTAGCTAAAATTAATGATCCATTTCTACTGATGGTCTTGTGTTTTCTGCTCCATCTTTTTGTAGCAGTGTATCGTGACATAGGTTAGACTTTCTACAGGAATTGAACTGATTCGGCAAAGCAAGCTAAGTGAGGGTAGTTTCTTTTTGTTTGATAACTATGTAATAGTTTTGATACATCAATTAATTATTTAATGTTTGTTTGAAGTAGGATATAAACATTTATAGCACTAGCAACACGTCATGCACGTTTAAGTAAAGTTCGGCTCAAATACTATTTTAACGCAATCTGTACAAAGAAAATTTAATTTCGCTGCTGGTTGAATAAAACGCGTCGATCTCATTTATACCTCAAGTAATTTAAGAGCCTTTGGTTCATTCCAATAAAGATTTGTTATTCAATACTAGGAAATTATTTAGCAGCATAAAAACAAAGATTTTATTACAACTATAGCAGAAATAGTGGTTACCTATTCATTAACGAATTAGAGTTTTTATCTTTTTTTAAAGGTGATTAATTCATCAAGTTCTCCTTTCAAATATGAATCAGCTAAAAAATGTGCTTATTAGATATACTTTATTTTATCAAATTGACAATTAGTTTTTATTATGTATGTTACAATGCAAATAATCATTTATTTTTCTGCTATAGGTAGTAACTAATAATGTGTAAGAAATAGAAAATATTTTTCTAATCTGCTTAATTGGTTTATCTCTAAATCTTAAAGTATACATGCATACAAGACCAATCAAAAATGATAATCCTGTTGATAAGAAATATGTTGATTCCCATACCTTTTATAGCTTATGTTAATGTGTTTCATTTTTATATATACCTATTACTTAACTCGGCATCTAAGTAAAAACTGAGTGTATATTGTAATGTTCGTTACGATTCATAGCACGCAATAACGCATAGTCCGTATCATACAAATTGAATTAACAACAAACACTACCGTTAATATTCTTTGGATTCACGTTGCACTTGACGTCTTTTTCTTGTAAGCAAGCGGATACATAAAAATTTTGCTCTCAAGATATTACTAACGGCTTTTTAAGGGTAAATAAAAAAAAAAAAAAAAAAAAAAAAAAAAAAAAAAAAAAAAAAAAAAAAAAAAAAAAAAAAAAAAAAAAAAAAACTCGGGAAGAATGGATGTCATGCTGTTTCCTGGAGTAGTATCGATCACTTCGTATATATACTATAATGCGCAATTTCAGGTTATACTATTACATTAAAAGGTCACCAACGAAATGCTGAGCTCTAATTATGGATATTACCATCTCCTTGTATCGTTTAACCTTTCCAGATAGAACACCAATATATCAGGGCGATGTTTACTAATGATTCTCGTAAATATTTGTGACCCAAAAGATTGATCAGGCAGAAAGACTCTGCCACTTGGAAGGTTGCATTCACAGTTATCTGAATTATCAGCCACGGTCGTCTATATTACTCTTTTAATAGTTAAATCACTGAAATTTGTCAAACTGTTAGTTATTTAATAATAGCCATACTAAATCACATGGTTTATGTTCTTGACTTAATATTTTTCTTCGCACGCCACGTAATAGGTAACAAACAGGGGGGGGTGGGTTTTCAACTGCTTTTCTTCTTTTTTTCTTATCACAAAAAAATAAAAACAAATGCTCTTTCTGAACAAATGCATGGGTCAAACGATCGCGTTTTAGAACGATATGGTTGTCAGCAAGCAAAGGGAATAGGTCAGCTAGTCCTAGCCAAAAAAAGGTCACTATAAGTTGATACAAGAAGCAATTCAATCCAGAATTGTAATTACCACGTAAACACTGTGTACTATGGAGAAAGCATGGTATTTTATCTTTAGAAAGGGAGGGAGGTTTCTAAACACTAACATCTTTGTTTTTTTGTAGGTTTGACACCCATAAATATAAACGAAACAAGCTTTACTTGCCCTTTATGTTGTAAAGAAATTAAAGCAACGCGAACAACAACAATCATAACTATTTATTAAACCTGGTCATTGACGACCCGTATAATAAAGCAGCATGGGCTACATATTTTCCTGGAAGACAAGGATAAACAAATCAGTAACTGCTAATAATGAGGATAGTGCGTATGAAGACTGAAGAAGGTCATAGATTCTTATGGAAAAGTGTCGGATGATGAAGCGACATATGAAATGGCTTGACGCACCCGTCACTTAAAAAATACTAGGTAACTTGTACACCTATATTTGACATAATTGAAGTAAACACTAACTGCTTTCTCTCTCATGAGCAAAGCATCTAAAGCACTCATGGGTACCTTTCACGAAGAAAAAAACATATATGGTTGATCTATTTAACCGGGATTGGTTACAGTATCCTGAGATGCGTTATTTGACATCGCAACTGCTTCCAGGTACGATATTACTTGTTGAAGGATCTGTAGCAATCATTATCAACGCTGTAGAGCCATACTCAAGGTATGTGATTCTTGGCGCACATAACGAGCGAAGGTTATTTGGTAGGGCAACATCACTCCCTTCTAAACCTACTAAATACGGCTTTCTATAAATATGCCAGTTGTCGACTCCGGATGGCCTCAAATTGACTATAGGTTCACGTACTTATAATTTGCTCGTTACACCTAGCCTTCGTCTTGATATAATCTCCGTAAATTTAGGTCCAACTACGACTCATTTTACCCCATTAGAAGACACAAGTCTATTTCTCAACGTTAGTTCAATTGATGCTTGTGAATCATAGCTGCCCAACTCAACACTTTCCCGTTCCCAGATAATTGCCTTCATTATATTTACTTAGACAATTGAGAAGTAGATTACACCGCCTATCAACCCATACTCTGTGCCGTTCGTTTTCATTGTTTACTTCAAGGCTAGAATTACAACATTCGACAATTTGGACACTGTCAGATCAAGATTCTAGCCAGTCTACAATTTCTCATAAGAAAAGGTTGGCTCCTTGCTATTCAGGGAATTTGCTACACAGATATAAACGAAAGATTGGAAAAGTGCCGTTTTCGAACTCAAGATTTTGCTGAAACTGATTTTGCCAAGACGAAAAAGAGTTCAACAGCCAATATTATCTTGAATGAGTTGTGTTTGAACAAGGATTATCTTTTTGATAAGTTTAAATGAATCTATACCTAACTCTTCTGTCTTTGAATAAGTACGTTCTACTCTTTCGAATTGGCCATACTCAATCGTGGATCCTATCTACCCGATTGGAAAACAACATATATAGTTCCTGACTAAAAAAGAGTATTAATTGTCTGGATTCCGTTGTTGTAGGTTTCATTGGTAAATGCGCATACTTTTAAATTGACAAGAACTATTATTCTATCATAATACGACGTGATCAATCTTATTCTTAGATTGATATCATGTTTTCCCAGTTTCGGGATTGAATATCGACAGTTGTTGGGATAATATCTTTTTTAGTTATTACAATAATGTTATTCTTTTTATTTTTGCTTACAGATTATATAATATTACTATTTAATATTGAAAGATGAATAATGTATTTTTGCTAGTAATAATACATAGCCGTTCTTATCCCAACAGAAGGTAGCTATAAGCTTGTACTGAGACTATTACCAGTAAATATCTCTTGTTTCTATTAATATGAATTGAGTATTTATTTTGCTTTGTTTTATTCTCAATCTTATTTTATGAACTATTTGATCTTGGTTTTCTACTATTGATTTTTTATTTTAAACGTCAATTTGTATAGTTATGCATTGAATATAGAATACATATTTCCTTTGGTTCATGATATTGATATAATAGTTAATAAATTATTTTGAAGATATGTTAGGTTATTTTCATCAGTCATTAAAAGACAAAAAAAAAAATTTACTCGTTAAATATTGATTTATTCCTTTTTTAAAGTATTGTTTTTGTAATTTGCCAATACTTTCACTTGACAATATAAAAAGATAGTTCTTCTTTGGCAAGTTATTAATTACGAATTTGTATTCAATATAAAAAATAAACTTTAAGCTGGAATCTGAAGTATTTTGATGTGTCCTTCATAATGATTTCTGACTAATGACACAATAAATAATCTTTTAACAAACACAATCAAATAGTTAGATATATGCATAAACTATCTGCTATGTATACCGGTAAGTTGGCTAAAACTAGTATGTAAGGCGTAAAGAGAGAAGGAAAAACAGTCCCCCCCCCCCTCCCTCCTCTTCTGTTTAAAAGCAACCCTCTGCTAAAAAAAAAACTACTATGTCCTATGTATTTATTTATTTTTGCTGTTATGTATGGACAAATAAGGTAGAAAAAAAAAATTTATAAGGAGTGAATGAAATTCAAATAAAGATGTAGTTATTTGTTTTTTTTGTTTTTTTATAAAAATAGATTTAAAAATGCATTATATGTAGCCGACTGAATGTATAGACTATATCTTTATACATATATTTCTTCTAGTTTTGATAAAGACTATGATATAACCTCAGAATTAGAAAGATAAAGTATCTTGTTTAGAATAAGCTCATATTGGTCGTACATGCACAGTATAATACAACACTCCTGCAGTAAATTTATTTAGGGAGAATATGTGACAGTAAAAGATGACCTTATATTATAGTTACGTATTTTGTTTACCATTTTCTATTTTTATAATTCTACTTTCTACAATAATCAAAATCGATTTCATAATGGATACTCTACATCTTTAAAATAATTAAAAAATTTTATCATTATCACAAAACTACTACTAAAAAAAAAAAAAAAGTAAGGGATAAAAGGTAAAAATGATTTATTCTCGATTATTCTTCTAAACGACAAGTATTCTTCAACGAAATAAAACTGTTTATGTAGACTTACTCAGTTAATATGTTGTGAATAGTAAATCAATTATAGCACTATAATTAAATATGATAAATAAAAGAATTTTTAACTAAACTTTACATGATATGCAACTTATTTGAAAACTGAACAGGTATATCTTTTTTTATAAGCTTGCTGTAGCAACTCCCTTAAACCTTTGATAACTATGAATGTAATGTGTCTGCACTCAAATAAGAAAAGAAAAGGGCAATCTAGACTGTTCTTAAACTCTGCAATTAATTAAAAATTCATTATTCAGGTATTAAGTATTCTCTATGATCCACAAAGAACACCCGGTCACTTCTAAAAAAAAAAAAAAAAAAAAATCTTCTTGATTTTTATACTAACCTTCTTATTTGCCACTGCATTTAATTACCAGTAAGGCTTTCTGGCTTTGATTAAATGCATCAGATTTATTTTATGATTAATACTACAGTTATACGTCATGTAAGAGAGATTCAACCTTTATTAAACATCAAACGATTGATTGAAACCCAGTTGTTTTTTTTTCTGCGTGAGTCTCACACAACACATTACACACATCCCCCCCCCCTTCTTTTTTTTTTTCAAGTAATTTTTTTTCTTTGTCACAAATGGATCCTTCGAAATATAACCAAGCTGAACAAGAGCAGATCCGTGCTATTATTGAGCAAAAGCAGGTTAGAAGAAAATAATAATAATAATAAAAAAAAAAGTTTATTTTGACAGAAAAAAAAAAAGCTGATGATTAACATGAAAAGCTGAAATAGATTACAGATTTCATGAACTTATTTACTGGACTCACCGATCGTTGTTTCAGAGAGTGTGCAAATGACTTTACAACAAAGGCAGTGACAGGAAGAGAAGCTGCCTGTGTTAAAAAATGTGCAGATAGATTTTTACAACATTCTGAGCGCGTTAGTGTTCGTTTTGCTGAACTTCATGAGACTGTAAGCAGATAGAAAGAAAAAAAAAATGTTTATGTGTATTCAAATAATTTCTTTTTTAGTTAAACTCTGCACCACAACAACAAAATTTAGATTAGACTAGAGTTTCTTAAAAAAATAAAAAATTGTATATACACAGATTCTTTTCTATTTTTATTTTATTTACACAGCAATAATAAAAATAGTTGAAAAAAGAACTTTGAGAACCAAATGATGAGTGATCGTACAGAACATCAAATTATATTTTTCTTTAAAATAAAAAATATAATCTAGTGTTTTTTTTTATATATATTTTCATAATAAAAAATTAAAAATAGGAGAGAAAGAGAGAGAGAGAGAGAGTGTGTGTGTGTGTGTGTGTGAAAACATCATTAAATAGAAGAGGGAAAAGAAAAAGGGGGGGGGATGAAGATGAGAGAATACAGTGTTTCTTGTCTATTGTGTATAAATATGACAAAAGGGTTGTTTGTGGCAAAAAAAAAAAAAAAAAAATAGAGATATAAATTAGATAATTTAGAAAGCAGCAACAAAAGCAGCAAGAGCAGTAACAGCAATAGCAATAGGGCTCTTGACTAAGGTAGCAGCAGAAGAAGTTGAACCAGCGGCCTTAACAGAGTTAGTGGCACCTGGGCTAGAAAGAGGACTTTCTTGAACATTAGGTTGACCAGCGGGGGTAACAGCACTAGATTGAGCAGGAGCAGGAGCAGCAGCAGGAACATTTTCGAGGTAAGAAGCACCAGAACCCCAACCAGCACAAACACCAACAGGGCTCAACTTAACAGCAGGATGTAAAATAGGTAAAGCCTTGAGGGCAGCACCGACAGTAACGTTATTTAAATCGTGCATAAGGGAGTTTCCACCACCCTTAGTCAAGTTAGGAAGACCTTGAACCCATAATCTAACATCGTTTAAGAGACCTGCTTCAGTTTGTCCACCGGCAGTAATTCTCCAATCTTGAGAATCAACAGACCACATAGCAGGAACATAACCAAGTTGTTGAACAATATGACGAACACGATCATCGATATCACCGCGAGGCTGTTGCAAAAGAAAGAAAGAAAGAAAGAAAGAAAAAAAAAAGTTTAATAGGAGGTCTTTTTTTTTTTCTTTTTTTTTTTAACCCTAACAAGTTACTTACAGGACGCATCAAACGAGGAGTAACACCTAATACTTCTTTAATAGCAAGTTCAGTCCACTTTAATTCACCAATAATGTCTTCGTTAGAGAGAGTTGTTAATTCACGGTGACCCCTATTTATTATTTAAGAATGAATATTAGAAAATTGTATATACGATGATTTTGTTTTCTTGAACTTACCAAGTATGAATACCGATTTCGTGACCTTGATCGTAGGCTTCCTTAAGAACATCGGGCCAAGTAATAACTTGTCTACCAACAACGAAGAAAGTAACCTTGACGTCAATAGATTTAAAGTAAGCTAAAAGCTCACGAGTAATTTCATATGGTCCATCATCGAAACTCTAAAAAAGAAATATAAGTATTTATGTTTTGATTGTATTTTTATTTTTTAAATATAGAAAAAATATACATACGGTTCCCCAAATATCTTTTTCTTTACAATGAACGATATCAGTAGGCTTGACACAACCATCCCAAGTCCAGTTACAATAAGTGTTTTTTCCAGTAGGATCAGCATTTTGAATAATACCATCTAAAAAAATAAAGTTAATACCATTTTTTTGTAATTTAGTCTCTCTTTTTCTTTTTTTTTTTTTTTACCAACAGTAAGAATATTGGGAGAAATTTGCATAACAGGATCTTCCTTTATCAAAGCCAACCATTCAGGTTTAGCTGTAGGCTTAGATAAACCGAAAGGATATTCGTTCTTCCAAGCAAAGTTTGAAGTGGGAACAGCAAAAGTTTGAGGAACGGCAGCTGGAGTAACAGGTGCAGATGCAGCAGGTGCAGCAGCAACAGCAGCAGCAACTGATTCGGAGTAAACGAGAGCAACTGCTGTGGCAATTAAAATGGTCTTATTAAAAATCATAGTCTATAATATATAATGGAGTTCGAAATGAGGAAAAAGGGAAATCTAGTATGAAGGAAAGGAATAGATATTATAAAAGAAAAAAAAAAAGAAATAATTAAAGAAAAAAAATAAAATAAGGGAAAGGTTATATAGGCACTTTAAAAAAAAAAAAAATTCTATAAATAGTGTATTAGTTTATACTTTGTGTATTAAACTCGAGGGTACAAAATAAAGAAGACGCAAGGAGTTAATAGAAACAATGGAAGTAGCAGAAGCAACCAAGTAACCTAAGTCGTTCACTTTAAATGATCTTCTTTCCTTTTGGTCGATCTTTGTGTAACTATAGAGACTAAATTTAACCAACTAAAGCAAGCTTCAATTAAATAGTTTTGGTTTCATGTACCACACGGAATCAAGTCAGTTTTTTTTTTTTTATTTAATAAGCACTTTACTTAATTATTATTCGACACCATTTAAGGTAATTGTACATTCAACAGAATCGTTGTAACATTTATAATTACCATCAAACCGAAGATTTTTTAATAATGTGTATATATTTTGGAAAAAAAAAAAAAAAAGGTGCGGACCCCAAAGTTATCTAAATATAAACTGTACACACCACCGAGGCTGACCTTCATTTTGTTTATCATCCTCGTACACTGTATCTACTACATGTTTAGATTGTTCAAACTGTTGTTGAGTACAACCTAATTGTTCATTTAACTCTTGTGGTGAACATTCTAAATCAGTACAAATTTCATCATAATGGTGTTTACCATCCAAGTATGGAATGATATCTGGATGAATAGTTGCACCTGTATACTTATTTATAACTAAATGATACTGGTTTTTAGAAGGAAAGTTACTACTGGTAGTAGACTGTGTCTCGTTTTCATTTGTACTGGCTAAAATGGGATATTTATGAACTCTGTAGATCAAACCTTTGATTACACCAAATGATATTACACGTCTAAAAATTTAAATAGTTGTTAAAAAACGTGACAGATCTAAATTAGAGTTTTTTTTTTTTACTGTGTACCGTTCGTCAATATAGAAAGAAGACAACTGCTGTTCTTCCATCCAATCTTTTACAGTTAAACCATATTTGAGACCACAATAAAGCGCATACACTCGTTCTACTGAAATCTCGGGCGCATCTATAAATAAAATAAATAAATAATAAATAAAGTAAAAAAAAAAAAAAAAAGTAAAATAATAGTATACTTGGAAGCATAATATAACCAAGACACTCCTGGGCGAGACCGTATTTTGGATCAAATAAACGTGTAATTTCGGGCTTCACTGCATAAACGTTTGAATATTGAAAAATATCTGTCATGATAATACAACCATAATACCTTTGTGTAAAGAAAAAAAAAAAAAAAAAAAAAAAAAAAAAAAAAAAAAAGATAAAAATTAAAAAGTCAAAAATTAAAATTAACTTTCTCAAAACTCACATCATATGTTCCATACTTTGTCTAGCCCATTCACCTTTTACGTTTGCTAATTCAGCAATACGTTTTACATGATGAATACCATTAATAAGACTAGCTACCTTTTGAACTGTAATATCCCAATTTGGGTTCATCATCTTTTTAACATCCACTGTACAAACTGGTACTTGATAATCATATACTGTTCTTGGATTTGGATAAGTTGGAAATAGTTTTAAATTGATAGTATTGAATGTATCTATTAAATTTTTTTTTTTAAAAAAAAAAAAAAAAAAAACCTCCTTTACGTCACTCTTAAAATTAACTTACTTATAGGTATTTGGCATTCACAATAACTATTTAAATCTTCAAATAATTGTTCAATTACGTTTTGTACAGTTTGAGATTCTGAGCTTACATCTTTTGATAAAAAGTTACATTCCAACTAGTAGATCATTTATTATTATTATTATTATTTTTTTTTTGTCAACATTTATATAATAATTATTAATAATTTTTTTTTTTTTTACCTCTAAACCTTCTAATACACGAGAAAGTTTCCTTACGACAGCTTCATAACTACTTGTTTCAGCATCTTGTTCAAACACAAAACAAAGATTGAATCGAAACTCATTTCTAAAATGACGATACTTTTCATGATCGTGCAAAACAACAGGACAACCCATTACTTTATAACCATTAGTACAGATCGTTACAAGACGTTTATATAATTGCTTTTTAGGAATAATATATTCACTAATCGATTCAAAGTCGATCAACGTCTTTGTCGGTTCATTTAAAGCGTCTTGCATTTGAGGTGTAATACTTCCTTCAGGTACTTGATGTTTCACAACTGTACCCTTGATAATATCAAATACAGCATAGAATATACTATGAATACGTGGAAACCCTTGGAACTCCATTTGTTTATTCAAGCAAAAAAAAAAAAAAAAAAAAAAAAAAAAAAAAAAAGGAACAATAAAGTTTCTTATTTTGAACTCAGTATGATGTATATATATATGTGTGTGTGTATGTGTTAATGTGTGTGCGCACCTTTTTACTCCTTGAATTGAAACAGGGACAAAATTATAATACTCTCTACCAAATAGAGTAAAAAAAATTTTTTTTACCGAGAAGTGATATCAAATCAGCTAAACTAACAATAACTGTCAAAAACGGTATTCCCTTTTTCTTCTTTGTTAATAGCAGTAGATCTATTTTTACCCTATTTTTAATACACAAATGGTCCAATTTGAGGATAATCTAAAAGCCTAATTTTTTTTTATTTTTTTTTTATGCGTGTCAGAAGTAGTAGATTGCATCAATTCAAACATCAAGAACACGTTGTTTATATGATCGGTACACAACATTACATTACACTCGAATACATTCTTCATGTAAATACAGATGTTTAATTTCATCATCATACACTTATTTTGTTATTATAATTTTTTTTTTTATTTGTTTTTAAATATATATATATTTATATAAAGTGATTTCTATGTACGTTATATGTTTAAGAAAATAATAATAATAATAAAAAAAAAAAAAAAGGAAAGGAAAGGAAAGGGAGATATGGTACAAGAATAAGGAGTAAAAAAAAAAAAAAAAAAAAAAAAAAAAAAAAAAAAATGTTTAAAGATAAGTGAATGGACGAGTTAACAATTTTGGTTCATTTGATGAAGAAGCATTTGTTGTTGTAGAAGCAGTTGAATTTGAAGGTGTAGGTAAACCAGAGAAATCGCTTGTATTTAAGTAATCGGTATAGGATGAATGATATTTATTCAGCTTACGACAAAACTGTTGGTTCACAGGATCAAATGACCAGCATCGAGTACAATATTCGTCTTGTCCAAGAAATCGATTACAAGTATTACATTTTTTATGGCAATCTGAACAGAACCAGTCTGAACCAAGCGATTTATTACAGTCACCACATATGACATGATCTTGTTGACTATATAAATAAGGTGAATTTGGTGGTGATGGAAAGTAATTCATTATTATTTTTAATTATTATTAATGGTAGTAAAGTTTTTAAAAAGAGAAGAGATTGAGTGAAAAGAGAAAGAGAAAGAGAAAGAGAAAGAGAAAGAAAAATAAAAAGGGAAAAAATAAAAAAAATAAAAAGTTATTTATATAAGCACAGACAAAGCCGAACTGGATTATCTAGTTATAGCTCTTAATGCAAGTAATATGTGTGTCAAAATTAGTAAAGTTAAACGCCGTCGGTTCGGTTGACAGCAGCAGCAAAACAACAACAACGACAACAACAACAACAACAAGAGCTCTGATAGATTGAAAAGTAGTCTGGTCATTTATATATATATAAATCTTATGCTCAGGCATAAAAACACGTGTGAAAGGAGTAATAAAAGGGGGCAAAAAAAAAAAAAAAAGCAAGTGAATTGTTGTATACATATATTACAACAACAATTCATAATTTGCAGATCGTTTAATATTATATGAAAAAAAAAAAAAAAAAAAAAAAAGTTCTTACATCTTTCTCGCTCTAATCCAATATAATAAATAGATCAATGACGTGTATAACAAAAGGCTATTGTTGTCAATAAGTAAACAAATAAAAAAAAATTCAACACTTTATTTTTATAAAAGTTTCAATCCTGCATTTGACAAGTTTTCCCATTCTTTCATAGTAAGTGGAGGTACTTGTTCTTTTGTGACATGAAGAGTAGGTAAAATATCTCTATAATCACTGAATAACAAGTGTCGATAATCTACCACCTCAATCTGAGTCACAAGATATACCAAAAGACGCGCAAACCCGTGATGACCAAACGATACGGCTGCATACTGAGCTACAAAGGTTTGATAAAATTGGAAGAAAGGTACCTGAGTCTGTCGGATATATTCCGATGATCTCCGCCAAGCATTTTCTAACTGGCTTAAAGTTGTCTTTTTTCTACAGAGATAGTCTAACCATTGACTAATATCTTTTGACACTCTATCATCTCTAAAGATTTCCCTTTCACTTTCCATACCAGCCATTCTACCTTCACGATCACCAATTAAGAATATTTTCATAAGTGTTACAATAGCCATTTCTTGATTAATATCGGTTGTATAAAATAATTTTGTACATAATTCCATTGTATTTGCAACGATAGTAGATGCATCTTCTTGCACCTTTTGTGCTACTTTACACTTATCTAAATGATATAATCCATCAATAGGTGAAAGAATGAATGCTGTCGTTTCTAATGTAGATTCCTCTTTTTCTTTTTCTGGTTCTTGTTTTCTTGTATACATGAGTGTATTTAATTTTCTACCATCCATTTCAAATATAGCTTTTGATAGCATATAATTATTTTCATCATGTTGGAAATAAAATACTCCCAAACTAAGCGTTAAATCACCAAGCGTTTTTGTAAAAAGTGAGAGTTTCAAAAGTTCTTGTGCCAACCAAGTTTCAACAATACCCATTTCTGCACCTTTAATACCAGATTCAAGTTCACATAAACCTAAACTCATACCCCAACATTTCTCTCTTTCTCTACAGTGTTTTAACCATAACCAAAATCCATAACGAGAAAAAATATCTGTAGAATAATCTTGCTTTAAGAAATGAATGAGTTGAGCAGATCGAAGTCTAACTAGTGCGTCATCGCGATATAAAGAAAGTGATTGATGATTTAAAGAAGCATATGCAACAATAAATTGAATGTAACGAAGTACATGATGTGTTGTGGTAGTGTAACCTAATGCAACGGAATTACCAGATTCGAAACTAACATCTTCTTCAATTACCGCCTTCCAGATTTCACCAACTACTTCTGATTCAGGGAACTTATTCAAATAAGTTGCCCACGCACCTAAATATCCTAAAGCCGTTTCATATAAATCTTGATCTTCTCTTGCTCTACTTGCACGTAATACGGCTGTAATGGCTGGTAAATAAGAAGTAGGTTGATGCCAATCAATTGCATGAGCTGGTGTAGTTTTATGTGGGTCTGCTGCACAATGTAAAAGGACTTCTAATAAACCAATAGCTGTTGCCGCTCTAGTAGAATCTAATTCTGTACATTTATTAGAAAGTGCAGCACGAAGCCAATTCATAACAGGATTATGCAGATCTTCTAGTGTCGGAACGATAAATCCGTAACAAGCCAATACTCGAATTAATTTTAGTGTTTCAAGCTGGAGTGCATACGCTCTTTGTTTCATACTATGACTAGCAGCATCTGGTGAAGTTACCAAAAAACGCAACGTGATAGTTGCCTTTTCTACAATACTTTCCGCAATTTGTTTACTCCCCTGAGCTAATACTGTAAGGAGTCGTACAGAAGCTAAACTTGGATATGATGATGACTTATTATGTTGAACTTCGTCAGTCATTGGCCATTGCGTATTTATTAATCCCCATAAAATAACTGGTTCTAATAATTCCTCTTCTTCAATCGCTTCACAAATATCTTGTCCTGATTCTGCTAATCGAACCAAAATACGTACTAATCTTTCTACTGAAGCTGGATCCATCTCTGTCAATTCACTATTACCACTTTCATTACCCAACAAATATCGAATACGAGGTAAAATATTCATCTTGATTAATCCACGCATTAAATCACGTTCTGCAAGCGCTGCATCATCTCTTTGCTCTTCTTCATTCACTACGTGTTGTCCAGATGTTTGACGTACTCTGTCTACTAGTTCTGTCAATTTATCGTTTAATCCCTTTCTTCTCATCTCATTTACACCTGGTGGTAAAATAGGGCGAGCAAGGTGACCCAAAAATTGATTGAAATCATGTGCATTTAACAAAGAATGTTCCCAACTAGCATCATCTTCATCCAAAACAAGCGCACTAAGTGCATAAATTGCACTTACCAACACAATCAAATTACGATCATCTAAAGCAGAACGAAGATAAATAGATGCCTTGTGTTCTTTTCCTCTAAATACAGTCAATACATTAACCCAAATAGGTTTATCTTGATTCTTTTTAGCTTGAGTGATAATGCGACCGAGAGTGTTTAATACCATGGATCTTTGAGAAGGAACTTGACTACGAGCCAAATAAAATAATTCAGCCAAAGTATAACCTGCCTTTTCAGGTTCATCGCCATGGTGATGCAATCCTTTGTAAACTGAAATATCCTTATTTTGATCAATAATTTGACCTTGTAAATCAAAACGAACTTTACGATACACTTTTTCTGCTTCGGTTGCATTCGCTTCATCACTTTCAAACTCGAGTTCTTTCAATCTTTTAGCTTCTTGTGCCTTAATATCTGCAGTCAAGAAACGATTATCCATCCAAACTAATTTTTCGTTTTCGGTAGGTACATCAGCATAATATTGTTTCTTCATTTCCAATAAATCATCTTTATCCTCTACTTCCTTTTCGAAACAAACCTTCTTTTTCTCCTTCTTTTTTGGTGTTGCTTCTTCCTCCTCTTTTGTCTTCGCCTTACTTGATTTATTCTTTAATCCTTTCATTAATAAAGCAATTGAATCTGGACTCAAAGTATTCATAATTTCTTCACGAGCTTCTGCTAATTCTTCTTCAGTCATCTCTTGAATTTTTCTTTCATTTTCATCATCGAACAAAGAAGGTTCTAAAAGTGCGGGATTTTGTGAAGCGACTTGAGGTGGTGCATCCATTCTTGGTTTTGATTTATTGTTCTTTTGAGCCTCTAATCGTTTCTTAAACTCACTACGATGCATAGGTTTAGGGAACCCATTTTTTTGTTCGCGTGAGGTTCGCTTAGGTTGTTGCATACTGTCTAAGCTAGGGGCTTTTACTTCCTTGACATCGTGTTCGGTAATTTCACCCAAGACTTTACCTAATAAAGAAGTCAGATCGATCATCTTCTTGGAGACAGGAACATGAGGTTCGGGATTAGGATCCATAACAGGTTCAAACTCGTTGTCTTCTTCCATACGTGTCTTTTGAGAAGGCTTTGAAGTGGTTGGATCTTCAAGAGTTGGCATAAGATTCTCTAAAGCAGGCATTGGGTTCTCTAAAGCAGGCATTGGGTCCTCTAAAGCAGGCATTGGGTTCTCTAGAGCAGGCATTGGATTTCCTTGATCTGCAGAACTAGACCCTTTAGCTGCCAAACGCTCAGCAAATAAACTACGTTTTGGTTTATCCATAACAGGAGCCGATTTTCGATAAACTTTAGCTGAAGGCATTTGTTCTTTATCAAAGAACTCTTGTTGAAGTCTTTCTAAATCATCGTCGTCGACATTAAACTTGGGTCGAGTAAATTTACTCATATTTGACAAAGATATTCTAAAAGGATAAAGGGAATCTTTATTTGGACTGATTTTTTTTGCTATTTGGACTGATTTTTTCTCTGAGCTTTAAATATTTATTCTCTGGACTGATTTTTGTTTTTTTACTACTTTTTACTATTTGGACTGATTTTTTTTTGTGGGCATTAATTTTTTTTTTTTACTATTTGGACTGATTTTTCGTAGGTCTTGGGTTTTTATTTTGGGGAAACTAACCTCATAGAAGAAACCACTTAATTGTTATTTTTTTTATTCTACACCTTTTGTTCCGTGAATTACATCCCTTCGTAATATGCGACTTACTGTTTTATCATATTATTTATTTTCTTTAATAAAATGTCATTTTTACAAAGAAAAAAACCTTCTTAGAAGATACAAGAACATTAAGATCTTTAACTCAGCAAATGAACCTTTCAATTTAAATAAAATAAAATTAAAATTATTGTTCACTTTTGCTACAAACCAAACTAACATAAAAAATGTAAAACTATTTATGTTTCTAGTTATCAATCTTTACTTTTAAACTAACATGATTTAAAACAATAGACTTAGTAAAATATTCAATATCTTCAATATGATCAATCATGAGTCTGAAGATGTTATTCTAACAAGAATTATTGAGGGTTACTCTGCTGATATTTCAGAACTCGCTGATTTACCTCAAGCTTGTGAAGATCCCGAGAACTTCACTTCATCAGAAGTTGGTAACGAAAATGACGTTGTTGAAGAAACATATATGACGCCTGTTCCTGGATTTGTCGCATCTGTAAAAAGATACGAGTCATTTGATCTTGCTTTTGAAGAATTAAAGCATTATACAGATAGTTTATGTATCAATGCAACCATTACCAGCTCCAATTGGGAGGAAAACGAAGGAGAGGAGCGAAAAAGAAAGTACGGTGTCATTAGATGCCATAAAAGCCGTGACTCTGCTACTGCCGCATATGTTGTAAAAGGGACACCTGGGTCTAGAAATGGCCGTTCAGCTAGATGTTCGTGTCCTTTTAAGTGGACTATTAACAGAAAGCAGTCCAAGGATAAAAATGGCAAACTTATCCAGTATTTTTCTGTTAAGGCCATTAACAATGAGCATAACCATGTGCCCAACAAAAAAACATTTGCTGCACTTAGTGTTCAACGCCAGTTGACTGTGGATCAATTGAAGTACGTGGAAGAGATGATGGTGTATGGTACCACGCCTTCTGATATGGTAACCGCTCTGTCAGAACGATATCCAGGCCAAGTCTTTGTTAACAAGACCATTTATCAAGCAAGACTTCAAATAAGAAAAAAGATTTTGAACAATCGCACTCCTGTCCAATATCTGGTCGACAAGTTAGCTTCTACTAAGTGCTACCGTTACGAAATGGATTTTGATAACGAGGGGAGATTAAACAAGCTGTTCTTTGCGCATGAATCATCCATTGAATTATACAACCGCTATCCAGATGTTCTTGTAATGGACAGTACCTACAAGACAAATAAATTTGGTATGCCCTTATTGGAAATTGGCGGCATGACCAATTCCAATGCCACGTTTTTATTAGGATGTATTTTTTTGTCATCAGAAGAAAAGTATTCTTATGAGTGGGCATTGAAGCAAGTGGATAGATTTTGTTTTCAAAACAATACACCTAGTGTAATTGTTACTGATCGCGAAAATGCTCTAATCAACGCTATTGCCAAGGTCATTCCAGGATCAAAACACTTTCTCTGTCGCTGGAACATATCAAATAATGTTTTCACCCACATTAATGAATGCTTCAGATCGCTCTCAAAAGATGATATGGAGATGATATTAAACGGCTGGAAAAACTTAGTCCAAGAATCCTTTACTTCTGAGGAGTTCAATGAAAATCTGGTAAAATTTAAAGCTATTTTACCTGCTTCAGGAAAAATTGCTTTCGAGCAATACCTTGAAAAAGAGTGGGTCCCTCTTAAAGAAAAGTAAGTTCAGGGAAATATGAAATTGAAGCTGTATTTTTAATAAAAAAAAATTGTAAATCCTTTTCGTTTAAAGGTTTGTAGAAGCATGGACTAAAAAGTATAGGCACTTCAACAGCACCTCCACATCAAGAATTGAAGGAATGCACGCAACAATGAAGAGGTATATTAAAGTTAGTACCAATGACATTGATATCGTTGTCGGCAGGCTTGATAAAGCAATCACTGCTCAAGTTAACAGAATTTGCCAAGACAATGCTGATTCCCAAGACAAATCTTTGAGCAGCATCAGCAAGATTGCCTTTTTTTTACCTGTTGTAAAAAAAATTTCAACATTTGCTTTAACCAAGGTTTTTCGCCAATATGCTATGGCAAAGATGAGTGTTAAGTACCCTTCGGTCCAGAGGTTCTCTATTGGTGAGTGTAAAGAGAGCTTTAGCAGTAAAATGGGAATCCCATGTTCTCATGAAGTAAAATCAATGCTTCTTTCTAAAAAGCAATTGATGAAAGAAGACTTCGATAGTCAGTGGTGGCTTTCCAAACCAGTTGAATCGGTCAACAACTGCTCCCAGCTAACCGATTCTATAATTTTTGAGTCTGATGAGATGTTTGCATCTCAAGAGGTTATTAACGAGATGAGCACTCCTGCTTGTTCCTCGCAAGAAAATCAGATGCTCTCTCCTGAAGATCTTAATATCATCCAGCAAAGGTACGTAAAAATGGAAAAGATAAACAGTTTGCTAGTAAATTTGAATAACATAATATGTTTAAATGCTAGATACAACAATGCTTTGCCGCATCGACAAGCTGCAATTCGTGCATTCTTCAAAAATCTCGCTAACAATGAGTTGCCTTATGAATTGAGCGATCCTAATGAAGCACGTAAAAAGGGAAGAAAAAGAAAAGCTGGACTGAGTGCTCAGAATAGAAATATTTCAAGCACTCAACGCGATTCATCTGCCTTTGAGTTTGTAGTTGCTGAGCAGCAGGCTCGTAGTAAAAAATGTGGCAACTGTAGCGGCGTTGGGCATAACAGACGCAGTTGTTCCGTGAGCCAACAAGAGCTCTCACAAGAAAGTAGAGGTATATTTTAATGCCACAACAAATTGCATTAAATAAATATTAATAAAATGTTATGTATTACATGAATTTTTTACAGATTTGCATTTGAATATGCCACAAAGGAAGCGACCTCGTGCTGAAAATTCGTTGAATTCCTCCGCTACTTGTCTCAGCGATAATAATTTGTTTGTTGAAGACAGTAACAATGGTGGTGTAGCTGTTGTTACTCGTACGACTATCACCGATGGTGAGGAACTTTTGGACTGTCCCATTTGCAGACAACTGTTGTTATCTGACGAAAGATTTGAAGGCAACCTTGTTGAGTTGAATGTTTTGAGAGAAGCAATGGCGGAAAGATACTCTGTTCTTGCCAATAAAAAGAAAGAGTTGGCCTCTGGGAAGGGAAAGCGAACGAATAAGAAGTATGAAGAATTGATCGAAGGATTGGATGCAGAATTCTGTCGTCAGCATAATTTGTTTGAGCTTAACGTAGAGTTAAAAAACAACGACTGCCACGAATTGGCCTTAAAATTACCAAGAGAGATCAAATCAAGTGTTTTAAAGACTAGAATCATTTCTATCATACAAGATAAAGATTTTAAACAGTTGATAAATACGGGCAATAGCTACTTTAGAGGAGCAGCAAGATCAATGTTTGATGCCCTTCAAAATGAAGGGTACGAAAAACGGTTTGCAGGAATGGCTTTCGCAAACAGTCATGCTGGGCTTTACTCTGTAAGTATAAATTATATTATTTTAAAATGTGGTACAGGTGTCATCATCTAACATTTTTTTGTAGCCTGGCTACTATGGCCATGATGGAGCAGAGGTCATTTTCCGGACGGCAATGCAACACCTGACAAGACGCTTTCTTCTAACAACTCCTTGGGCAGAGGAAGTAGTCCAAGAGTCTGATTACCTCCTGTTCTTAAGACATACGATGTTACCAGAGATTGGATACCGTCTGATTGAGCAAGACCTTCTAAATATGGGGTATGAAATTAAAGGTTCTGAAATAATCATGGCAGAAAAAATAATGATGATCACTGCCAACATCATTTACAACAAGTCTCATATCAAAGTAGACGAAGATAATTAACTTCTTAAAAAAATAATAAAAATTCAGTCCCCAAAATAAAAACCCAAGACCTACGAAAAATCAGTCCAAATAGTAAAAAAAAAAATATTGCCCACAAAAAAAAAATCAGATTATTGCCCACAAAAAAAAATCAGTCCAAATAGTAAAAAGTAGTAAAAAAACAAAAATCAGTCCAGAGAATAAATATTTAAAGCTCAGAGAAAAAATCAGTCCAAATAGCAAAAAAAATCAGTCCAAATAAAGATTCCCAAGGATAAAAGCAGAAAGTTTTTTCTTCAAGTATTATTAAGCAAAACGGAGCTTTAACAAGGTTTTGGTTTTATTTTTTATTTTTGAAAACCTTTCCCATCAACGCGATAGAAACGCGTTTGACTCTTTTTTTTATTTTTATTTTTTTTATTTTTTTTTATTCTGTAAATTTTTTTAAAATGTCTAAATCGGTACCAAAACGATCTATTACAGATCACTTTGCTGTCATTCCAAAAGAACCAAAGAAAGAGATCAAGATGCATCCTATGTTTTTAAAAAAGATGAAAAAGAAAGCAACAGCACCAACAGTAGAAGTAGTAACGCCTACACAACAAATACAAAAAGGCTCGGAACAGGTACATGTGAAGCCAGCGCCAGTGATACCAGCGATACCAGCAACACACGCTATATCAGCAACACACGCTATATCAGCAACACACGCTATATCAGCAACACACGCTATATCAGCTGCGCCAGCACCACCGACACAAGCACCAGCTACGCCGGCAGTATTATCGCATATAAAGACAAGATCAGCCCAAGTAAAGCCAATATCTGCGCATTCAACGCCAATAGAGCCAGCACCAGCACGACCGGATCAACTCGCCCAATTAAGCTCAAAGCAAAAGCAGAAATCAGTAATAGTTCGCAAGAAGCGGCCATCACAGAAACAGCCACCTAAGCTTGATACCCACGACTACTTTAAACACCGAAAAGAACAGAGAGAAAATAAACAATTACTACCATCACTTGGACCTTATTTATCACAAACAAAGCTTGACCTTGAATCAATTGAGGAACGTATGAATCAAGATTACCCACGCTGGAAAAAGGATACGTGTTGTAAAACATTTTTCGAGACGATGATGTTTAAAGAATCGAATCCAAAGCTACTTTGGTGTGACAAGTATCGACCGAACCGAGTTGAAGGATTATTGGGTTATCAACCTGATTTTGAGTACTTGAGGGATTGGTTGGAGGTATTAAAGATTCAAAAAGATCCAACTAAGAAGAAAAAGGGAGGATTTGATGGTGAAGAACTAGTGTATAATTTGATTTTGTTAGTAGGTGATTGTGGCACTGGAAAGACAGCTGCTGCTTATACTGCTGCGAAGGAAACTGGATATACTGTATTTGAAATCAATTCGTCCACCCGACGTGCTGGTAAAGATGTAGCTAAATTAGTAGGAGAAATGACAGCGAGTCATTTGGTAAGGTTTGATTATCATGCAAGTAAAAAGAGAAAGAAAGGTGAGACGATCATCCTTAGAGATACTGTAAAGAAGAAGCCAAAGAAGGTTGATATTTCTATGCATTTTAAACGAATGTTAAGTATGGATGTTCCGAAAGAAGAAGAGCAAATGACTGACACAGATGTTGATATGGAAACAACAACAAAAAAAGCCGAAAAAGTCTTGGAAAAAGATGTTATTATGGAAGATACCGAACCTATGGATGAACTGGACTTATCATCATCTGATGTTACCTTAAAAAAAGATGAACATAAACAAAGTTTGGTTTTATTAGAAGAAGTAGATATCTTATTTGAAGATGATAAAGGATTTTGGCCTGCTGTAATTGAGCTATGTCAAAAAAGTAAGCGACCCATAATTATGACATGCAACGGTAACTATTATTAAAATAGACAAAAAAAAAAGTATATATTTACAAAATTCTCTAATTAGATTGTTCACAAATTCCATTTGATCATTTAAATATACAAAGTACGATTTATTTGTATGCACCCGAAAAAGAAAATCTATTACCGTACTTGCAATTGATTTGTTATTCAGAAAATCGGATTGTGGAACCTTATGATTTAGAATATTTGTGTGAAATATATCATTATGATACACGAAAGATGATTGATACGTTACAGTTGTGGCTGGATAATGACAACCGATATCTTTTTGCTCGAGTGATGGGGTTCAATGACTTGATAAATGATGAAAGAGAAGGTTTATTGTTACTCATGGATCGTTTAAAAGGATCTAGTGCTAAAACAATTCAATTATGTGTGGAATATTTTAATAATACGCAACAATTGAATGGAGCAAAGGAAAAGGAGGTCATGGGAATAGACTCTATATATAAAATAATGGACTCTGTAGCTCATGCAGACGCATGGATTGGTTTAAGCCAAAAGCAAAGACATCAGGTTAGCTACATTGATTTACTATTCATGTATATACATATACTAAGATATTAGTTAAAATTTAGATTTATGATATTGATCAGTATGACGATAAAATAGACATGATAAATAATAATTCGTTCTTCATCTATAAAAACCCATCTAATTTAGACCGTTGGGAGTTGGGCGAAATAATTGAAAACTCAATTTCGGTCATGAATTCACAATTTACTAGTAACAATTTATCGGCATGGGCAACACATTGGGAAGATTTGTGCAACCAAAGGTAAATATATATATATATATTTTTTTTTTCAAAAAGAATAAATCACACACAGAAACAAAACAATTTTATAGCAAGGATAGGTTGAATGAATGCATTGAAATTATAGCGCCACTACTAAGCTATCCTTCTGTTGAACAAATGAAGGATTCATTCATGACAGAATATATGCCAAATATAAGAAGTATGTGTCTCTACGATCGAGGTATTGCTGGTAAAGGAAGAACTCCAAGAAGTCGAAGGAAGATTAGATATATTAATATAGATGATGAATCAAGAGACATAATAAATTGGCAACAAACATAAACAATACACAAGTCTATGCTCTTCGCCCCCTTATTTGTCAAATATTTGCTTTTTGGAAACTATTTTTTTTTTTTTTTTTTTTTTTTTTTTTTTTTTTTTTTTATAGCCATATATATATATTTACTTTCATTTCTTTTGTTTTTTTATTTTCGTGCGTGTTTCTTTTTTTCCTCTCTTTTTTCCTCTCTCTTTTTCTCTCTCTCTCTCTCTCTCTCTCTCTCTCATTTTTTTATATATATCAAGAAAAAACTGTTCACTCTTTCTTTAAAAAAACTGAAATGTCATTGCAAGATGGAATACCAACAGCACGAACTTTACAACGAAAATCAGTATCAGTGTGTCCAAAATGTAATCAAAATTGTTTAAAAGAGGACGTTGACTTTGTTAGAGCGTTTAACCATATATATCATTACAACTGTTTTATTTGTGAGGTAACGATTTCTTATAATAGGGGAAACAGGGGAAATAAGATAATACTAATAAGGGGGTAACAATTATTTATTTATTTTTTCTCTTATATAACACAATTAGGATTGTCAAGTACCTGTAGCAAATAAATATTATCCAATCGAAGAGGAAAATCAAAAAAATCGTGTCAGTAGAAGGAGGCTTGTTTTATGTGAATATCATCATTTGAAACGATTAGACTTAATCTGTTTAAAATGCAATAAACCAATTACTACTCCAGACCAAAAATTTCATCCTCACTGTATTCAATGTCCTTTATGCGTTACACCAACTGTATCTCAGTACGAACATAAGGGAACAAGTTATTGTAGACTACACTATTCATTAATACCAGAAACTCATTGTAGTGGTTGTAATCAAGCCATTTTGAAGGAATTTGTTGAACATAAAGATATACCTGATAAAATTTGGCACCCAAAATGTTATACCATTTATAAAAACTGGAATATCAAACTAGCCCCAAATTCAACACATGGTTAGTTTCCATCATCTTGTACGCTTTTCCTTATTATATTTTTTATTTAACTAACCTTTTTTTGTATGTAATATTAGATGAAAAAAACTTGATTAATATTCAAAATGAAATGGATCAGAAAGTAGATCGCGTTTGGACAGATCTATCTACATTTAAAAAATCTGCAACAGATTGTATACCTGATATGTTATTAAATGTTGCTTCTGGTGCTTACTTGGAAAGTATAAGAATAGCTAACCAGTTTGTAATTCATTTAGAAGTCTTGTTTTTTGCTTTAGATAGTCTTAATAATCGTTTAGAACAAAAACTTGATTGTAATACAGAAGCTCACCTTGTATGTGAACAAATGATTCGATTTTTTCAATTATTGACAATACCTTCAAAATCTGATGTCGGAACCACTCAAGAATTAACTTCACTCGTTACTGGAATAGCCCATAATTTGAACTCTTTAATTAGAATTGGACTTGTCGCTGCATTACATTTGGTAAGAATTCGTTTTCTTATTATAGTTTATTACCATTCTCGTAATTTTTTAATAAAAAAAACACACTCACACAAACACAAACACACACACACACACATACAAACACACACACTTACTTACTCTTTTTTACTTACAAACAATTATTTATCTTTTGTCAATCTTTTTTTAAACATATACTACATTTAATATCTACTACTACTACTACTCTATCTCTCTTTCTATTATCTTCCTTTTATTTTTCCATTTATCAATTAAAAAGGAACGAGATTTTGGAATACAAGATGCGATACCTCAGTTTTTAAATCAATTTATGGAATTAGAAAAGAAAACCGTTTGGACTGGAGGAAGATATAGATTTAGAGACTCACCATTTTCCGAACAAGTACATTTGTTAAAAACGACTGCCGATAAATGCGCTGCTTGTCATTTAGTCATTAGCAACACCGAATGTTATGAAAGTCAAAGTCAGCATTTAAGATGGCACCCTTCTTGCTTTTCATGCCATACTTGCTCAATTCGACTAGATCAGAATTCAGGATTAGTAAATAATGCCAACTTATTTTGTCAATCATGTTGTACAAGTAATGCAGAAAAGTGCACTCATGTTACTTTACTGCAACAATATCTATATAATCTGAAATTGTTTTTAGCTAGGTTATCTACTTCTCTTTCTTCTTCTACTACTTCTACAACATTTATTGGAGGTATATCTTTTTTTTTCCACCCCCTTTTTTTTATTTCACTAAAAAAAAATGCTTTTTACTACAGCTGACGATTATCAGAAAAAATCTTCAAATGAATTCATCATGCCTGAAAAGAAGAGACAACAATCTATTTTACGTATGTTGGGAAATAGATCTTCAACAACAACAGCAAAAACAGGTTTAAATCGTACCGAATCAGTTCAATTAGGTCAAATTCGACGTACTTCTTCTAGCACATTAAAAGAAAATTCGAAATTCTTTAAAAGGAAGAATTCAAATCGACTTGTTATATCCACAGATAACACGAAAGATATATCACCCATGAACTCACCTATACCACAATCACCTAGTCCGATATCACCAACAACCAAAAGCAGGCTTACTACTAGCATTCGGCGTACTTTTACTTCAAACAGTTATTCCCCTACAGGTCGACAAAAGTTATCATTGTACGGGGTATTTGATAGAAGAAAGGCTAGACGGGCATCAGTATTAACGTTAGATGACGCAGGACATACCACAACGAAAGCAACATACCTACCTACATTAACCCCTACACAGGATTTTATTGTTCGACATGTTTCTGTCATCACAATACAACCCTTACTAATACCACCTCATTCGCTCGATGAATTAATCGATTTAATCGAACTGAAAAAGAACAAAAAAAGTTCAATGGATCATCAGAATTCACCTTCAGCACTTTGGACTAAATTAATTACTCATATGAAGACACCAAAGACGAGCACTGTAAATAAGACATTTGGTGTACCATTATCAATACTTGTCATTAGAGACCATCAAGAACGGGAAGACACAGTAGGTGTAACTTTACGAGACTTTACTCCAGCTATGGCTGCATGTTTTTCAGATAGTGCATTAATACCTATTTTTGTAAAAAGTTGTATTATGGCCATATTGCAATCAGGTAACTTTATATTTATCGCTATATGTGTATTGATATTAAAAAAAAAATATTTATTAAAATTTTATTATAGACATGTCGACAGAAGGTGTATTTCGAAAGAATGGGAATTTACGACAATTAAAAAATGTATGCGAATCAATCGATAACACCAATACAAGCCAATTTGATGATTTGTTATCGAGAGAGAACCCTGTACAATTAGCATCACTATTAAAACGATTTTTAAGAGAATTGCCTGAACCGCTCATGACCTTTCCGCTTTACAAATTATTTGTTGAATGTGGAAAGACATTGCCGCAAAGACTTTCTGGTGAACGAAAAAGACTATTGCATCTTGCATGTTGTTTGTTACCTAAACCCAATCGTGACACAATGTTATTATTATTTGCTAGTTTAAAATGGGTGGCAAATTTTAGTGATCATAACAAAATGGACATCCATAATTTAGCAAGCGTGATTGCACCTAGTATCTTGTATGATAAATGTTCTTCACTTGATGCGAATGCAGCTTTAGATCTTCGGAACGGGGCTCGAGAAGAAATTAATGTAATTGAAACATTAATAAGGGAAGTAGATCAAATGTCAGTTGTAAGTCTAGAAAAAGAAAGAAAAAAGAGATAAAAAGAATTTTTTTTAAGGGCTTGAAACTAATTAATCCTTTTTTAGGTACCTTCTGATTTAATATTGTTATCACTACAAGACAGTGTAAATCAAGACATGTCAGACTTGAATTCGCGTTATTTTATAAGACATTATCTTCAATTATTAGCAGACCTAAACCGTCGAAAATCAAAAAGTGAGAACAGTAGTCCTGTCACGGTTACAGGCCCATCTAAAAAATTATCACAGCTTACAGGACTGTCGAGATATCAAGCAGGTGTTCCAAAATCAAACGCTATAAGTGCACCCACATCTGCACCACCTTCTAAGGGAAGAAGAAGCTCGTGGATTCCAAACTTAACAAAAAAATGATACATTATTGCTATTACGATTACATTTATTATTCTCTATTATTCTTCTTATTTTTATACTGCTAATGTGTACTTTTTTCTTCGTTATTATTCCTACTATTGTTATTATTATTATTATTGTTTTCTTTGCGTATATGTGTGTGTACATGTGTATATGATTTATTAAAATAAACTACATGTGATTCTATATTTACAAATATCAAAAAAAATTGTTGTTCTTGTTTTCGCTCTCTCTATATGTGTACAGATACTTTTTTTTTTTTTTTTTTTTTTTTTTTTTTTTTACATAGCATCACTTATGAGAGTAAAGACATTTTTATAAATATCCAACATGGCTTTACATCTTGCTCTTTCAGAAGCAATGTTTGGATCTTCTTTTAAAAGTTGGTCAAATAATTCTTCACGATATAAAGACGAAACCAATCGATTTTGTACATTTTCTCTTGTAAAGTTTACTAAAAGGTGCATAATTGCCTTTGGAACTAAATCTTGAATAGATTTTCTTACAATATTAAAATAAGATGTAATTAAATAGCCTGAAAAAAAAAAGAGAGAGAACGAATTAAGATAATTTGTTATTTTTTTTTTTGGAAAACTGTTTGTTACTTACGAATTAATTCAACTTCTTTATCATCTCTATCTGTACTTTTAATTTTCATATCTTTTTGCATTTCGTTCTGCATTATAGAAACACTAGTAGCAAAGTTCTTTTCTAATCCAGCAGTATCTTCATTTACAGATAATAACTGTGATAATCCAGAGGGTTTGTTTTGATTGTTTGGTTGGAAAAAGTAATTCAAGAAGGAATCTTTTGGGGGAGAAGAATTAGAGACAACTGAAGAAACGGACATGGATCGATGAGTTCTAGTTGGTTCACCACCATTTAACATCATTTGTTGACGAGCTAATCTCTTCTTTTCAGATATCTCTAATTCCTTGTGTCTTTTTTGCATTTCTAATAAGGCACCCGATGCACCAGGAAAATCAGGGTGATTTGTATTGATATAGGCACATTCAACAGCAATTAAACTTTCGACATATTCTGAAGAAGGGCCAGCTCTTTCTTGGAGTAATTCGGATACAACTTCAACCAATTTAGCGTGTAATTTAGGAAAACGAGTAATTTCTTTTGTTCCACATGTATGGCAAATCTTGGATAATTCTTCATAGGCCAAGTTAACACAACGTAAACTAGGTGCTTCTAATAATTTAATCTGAGGTCGTACTAACAAGTCAAAAGCTAATTCTGGAACAAATAATGAACATCTGGGCCCTGTTGAGTTTCGAATGGCGGTACGAATATCCTCGTCAGTTAAATTGGCGCATGGTTGAATTGAATCTAATGCGGTCCCAAAAATTGAATTAAATATGAAATAGATGCGGGCTCCGCCTGATAATTCTTTAGTTGAAATAGAAGATGATGTACCATCAATAGATGATATAAATTCGGTCGAGAACATGGTCAACAACTTCAATATTAATGAACCCTATAAATATAAATTTGGTTAGTCAAAAACCATAGATCTTGACACATTCTATGTCTTTTCTTACTCTATGAATAGATCCTGTAAATGCAGGATCGCCATATTGGGATAATTCATGCTGTGTTTGACCGATCAAAGAACTCAGTTTAGAACGAAGATCAGGCAGTTTTTCACGAATATGGTTAACAAGAATCTATACTCCTTTTTCCTTAATAATTTGTATTAAGTTTTTATATTCTAGACTTACTTGATTCAATTGCTTTGATAAATACAAAGATCCACATCGTTGAGAAATACTTCGATAAGAAGGATGTGTTTGGAAAAACAATTGCTCAGATTTCACTGCATCTTCCATTGACTTGTTAGTAATAATATCTTGTTGACTACGATTAACCACACCAATGAAACCTAATTTCAAAGGGAATGATTTCCCGGTCAACACATCTAATGCATGAGTTCCAGCATCCATTAAATCCAATTTTGTCAATACGCCTAATGTTCTAATTCCTGCTGGATCTACCTTTCTCGCTAACTTTAAACTATCGGAGTTAGCCAAGTCAGCGTTTGCAGGGGTTACAGCCAAGATGATACTATAGAAGTGTTACATAAAAGGATCATATAATATAGATCAGTTTTGCATATATTTATATTTTTTTTTTATTTTGTTTTTTACCTATTACTTTTTGAGATATAATCCAAGACCAATTGCTTAATTTGAACATCAATATCATGAGGTTGATCACCTAAAATCTATATTAGTATTCTATACAAATGACTATAATTTTTTAAAAAAAAAATACCTAATGGTATCTGTAATAAAATGATTTAGTCATACACAAATAAAACAATGAACTCTTTATAAAAAAAATTACCTTTGTTAAGCCAGGTAGATCGATAATAGTTAAATTCAAGACGTTTTTCGAATAAATCTTCAAGTTAATAGGTGTTCTAGAGATTCCTTTATTCTTTCCAGCAACACGATCGGTTTCTCTTGCAATTTCAGCTCGAACTTCATCGAAATCATAAAATTTTTGATGGGGTACATGCAAGAATTCTGCATAATCGTATGCTTCTGGGTTGTTACGGATCGTCACTAATTGTAAGACTAAAGGGCGACGTGTGACAATACCGCTACCTCGAGGTAGGAAATCGCGTTGAACAATGTGCTCCAACACTGACGATTTTCCTGAACTTTGTTCGCCTACGGTGATAATTTGAGGTAGATCTAAGCTTTCGTTACCTCCAATTGTCGTAAATGCATCTTGAATTTTATTGATCAATTCAATTGTACTTTCAGACATTTTTCTAGAAAAAATAAAGTAAGAATAAAGGAAGAGTGGTTAAGATACAAACAAAACAAAAAAAAATTGGATAATTTAAATTGCGAGCCTGCTTTGTTATTCTATTTTTTCCTGAACGCAAGGTCTGTGCCTGAAAAATAAAGAATCCTTCTCTCCCTCTTCTTCAACTGTTGTCACATTGATCATTACTTCCAGGAGTTGAGCTCTTTGTTACGTATATGGACCTTGTTCTCAAGTTTTTGTGTGAACTCAAGTATAAATTAAATTATGTCATTTCAGTGATAAATCTGGGGTAGTTTATCATCATTTTCACGTACCACGCTACGTAATTCAGCCTATAATACATATGCTTGACCCATATACTCTCTGACAACATTTGTATAAGAATGGATTACGTTATTATGTATAATGACACCAATTGTATACAACTGATTGGTACAGTATAAAGCATAGATTTTGACTCATAATTTTTTTTTCTATTGATCGACATAATCCGAAAACTTTCAATGTTGTGACAACTATTACATATCTGTACTGGCTCAATTAGGCAGGTTAGTTTGAGTATAAAATTATCGACTTTGAAACACAAACCCTTCATATTTTTGTTAACGCATTACTTGGCAATTTTGAGGAACATGGATAAAGAATTTGGTTAGATTTTAAGGAAATGAAAATCCGATACTATTTTTTAGAATTCGTAACTTCCTTACTCGACACTTGCTAGTTCCAATTCCACCTTATGTGATTGAACGGAAGCAAATCGGCGTGTTAAATCAATGCACGTAACTGTATAACATTTTCCCTATTTTATAGACCCACCCGAACCCAGCTTTTAGACTGTGACACGCAAGAGGTAAAGGTAAAAAATAAGAGGCCTTCTATTCTTTTAAGGAAGAGCGAAATATAAGCTCATTCTTTAAATAGCTGCTACAGCAGAAAATTAAAGGAATTAAGTGTAGCCGAATAAGCAAAAAGAATACTAGCAACTGAACTACTCATCATGTATATACAATAAGTAACAATCAAGCTTCAGCCTTCTTCTTTTTTTTAAAAAAAAAGAAAAAGGGAAATTAATTGATTTGGATAAGTATTTTATCGAGTCGAATCCACATATTATTTACGCATTGAGAGATTGAATGTATTTTTTTGATTTTTACTCAATCGATCGGTAAGATAAAACCGATAGTTTTAAAATTATTCAAATGCATAACGGATTGATACTCCTCTGGTCTTTATATGGTAGTTCCCTCCTGCTTTGGTATCTGTCTTTTTTTTTTTTTTACCGTTCTATACCATCTCAATACCATCTTTTCATTTTTGCTCTCACGAAGTCTCTGTTTTCGAATTGGTGTAACATCTGGTTTTTCTTTTGAAGACGCATTCCGTGTTCTTGCTGTTCTTTTAAGCACTAGATAGTATTCAAGAGCGGGAGAATAAAGAGGGGCTGATGCAGTCCGCTAGAAAATTTTACAAGATCGTACCGTAAAACGGAAGACTAAGCAGGAACTCAATACAATTAAATTGCATTTGAGATGTCAGTACAGGAAGGGAGGATTGAAGCCAAAAGATAGATTGTGTTAATTCTTTTATAATATATGTGTTGATTTTCAACAGGTAATCGCATGTGATATTAAATTCGATTTATATCCAAGCATTTTAATGACCTTATCATTGCTGAACTGATACTGCAATTCTTGAGATACACTAAGATAATGGACGCTCTGATTGCTTACGAGTGGTTCATAAAAGGTAAATAATTCTCAATTGATCTCACACAGATTTTAGAACTCAGTGCTGTTGTGACCCCATTCAATAAATGATACAACAGAAGAAGGGAGAAAATGATAATGAGCAAAAGATGGCTTGGAATGCTTCGCCTTCATTTTTTTTCTATTAATATAAAAAAGAAAACTTTCTTTCCCTAAAAGTGGAGCACTCACAAAGAGGTAAATGTGTGCACTATGCCCTTTCTATGCCACTTATGCAAAATTATTCATGACTGACCACAACTAAATGTAAACATAATTTCTGTTTCCATGTAAAAAAAACTCCAATTCATAAATCAACTTGAATCTCCATTATCTCGGATATTGTGGCTGTGAAAATTCCGAGAAGCATCTTAGAACACAAGTTAATTTTATATTTTACTGGTAATTGTTTTGGTAAAAAAAAGTGTATTAAAATAGATGATGCAAAAGGAAAATAGTTTATTAAATCCCAGTCTTTTTCGCCATGGGAGAATCGCATTTTCTCTTAGTTACTGATCTACTGAGAAACAGTTCCCGTAAACGAGGGCCAGAAAAAAAAAGGCTTTTATTTATATTAATCAAAATAAACAAACATTGTGATACTATATCATACTTTTTTTTTATATGTAATAGTCATCGAATCAATTGCTTACTTGAACCAATGATGTAGCTACATTAGCTCATAAGGTACCATTGGGTGTTATTTGAATAAAAGGTCTACTCAATAAACACAGTCATTTAACTTTTTTTTTTTTTGTGTGTTCCCGTCCTAAAAAAAATAGTAAACTTTAACAGGTATTAGTAGGTAATAATTTAAATTTTAGAAATAAAAAACGTTTAATTGTCATTTATACAATTAAATGGCATGTCAAAGTATGTATTATACAATTGAATAATTTAAGAAGTTCTTACTGTTAGTTCCTATTTTAGTAAGAAAAAGATGGCGCTGATATTTTGGTTGGTCTTTAAGAAATAAATTGATCAATAATATCCTATCTTCCGAGCAATTTCTCTGTACAAAAAAAAAAAAAAAAAAAAAAAAAAAAAAAGGAGGGGCTCGATATTGTAATACTTTAAGAGCTTTCAAGAAAAAAAAATGTTGACTCTACAGTAATTGCTTTTTTTTTTTTTTTTTTTTTTTTTTGTGGAAAAAAAAAGGCGCCCGGTTTTTGTTTGTACACTTTTGTGATAAACTCACAAATTCGAATAATAAATAAAATAGATGACAATGGAAGGTCCAAACGGATTGAATTATATAAGTGACACTTGTTACACGTATCTAAGCAACAGAGCAAAATAAACGTGGCGTCAATTGCAAATAAAATGCTCTACTCAATAGAACAAAAATGTGTTAAAACCAATGTCAACTATGCAATTACAAGATCCGAAAGGAACGAAGACGGAAATTCATTAAAAAAAGGTCTCGAACAAACAGGGCGGGAGCTTGAATAAGTTGGTATAAAAGAACGAGTCAATGTAGTCAACGTATTAATCAATAAACCAATAGAAACAATTGATTAGCGTGTTTTTTTTAAAAAAAACTATCAAATTAGAACAGTTTCCTATAAATAAATTGAAATGAATGAATTGATTCCAATTGAAGTAAATATTTTATAGTTATGTTTTTTTTTAAAAAAAAAAATGAATCAAGAATGATCTTCAGGGCAAAACTTTGTTAGCTTAATTTTTTATTTTTTTGCATCACATTGTTGTTACGGGTACTCGTATGATCTAAATAAACTTTTTGCAGTCATCAAACTCTAAACGGAACGCCACAGCGATACGTAATAAAATGGCTCCTTTTTAATGGAGGTTCTGATCGGGGAACTTTTAGTCAGAATGATGATCCTTTTTTTTTATATTTGTTGGGTTATACTATAAATGGGTTAAAGCGCGAAAAGTTTCGGTTGAAACTTATTCGTTTCCATTATAAAAAACCTTTATAATGCACAGACATAAATGATGAACAAAGGAGGATAGAGATAAGTTTGACAGGAATAAGAATAGTAGAAAGGAATTGCAACTAAATCAATAGACAAAGAGATCAATTTCAAAAACTGATCTTTTTCTTTTTAAACAAAATGATATCATATACGTCTTTTTAGGCGGGGTTCCTCATTAATATTTTTTAGAAGAAATTGTTTTGTGAGCAAGTAAGAGAGATAGAAAGAGAGCATAGAAATCTCTCGGTGATCCAGAGCTAAACTATAATAGGAAAATGTAATGACTGTGTACGAAAATTCAAATGCTGAAAAATTATTGAATTAATTTACATTAAATAAAGTATGTATTTTTAGCGTACTTTCCCAGCGAATATGGAAATATATAAAAAAAGATACATACAATTTAATAAAAGAGAAAGAGAGAAACTGTAGTTTAATAAGAAATGAATATGAACTGATGATGTTATATACATACATTTCCAAATTACATGTTATTATAAACTTTTTTTTTTTTTTTTTTTTTTTTTTTGCCAAGAGGGACACGGATGAGCGGAAAACTAAAGAAGAATAAAGCCAATCACTTTCATCAACAAAGGGATCTTCAATTATGTCGTAACGTAACTCAAATTAAAAAGAGAGTCTATCTATTACACTTTCTTCTCTGTAAATGGTATAGTTTAATATATATGGAATTTCTCATATTCCTCTTTTGAAAGAATTTGTAACCTATTACTTCTATTGTTTTTCTATTGAATTATGTTAATCGATATAAGTTTTATGATGGTAAAGAAGTAACAAGACGCAATTGAATATCTAGTATAAGTTGACTGAGAAAAAAAAAATACTAGTTATTACTGTACTACTCATTTGGATCGACAACTCGTTAATGCCAATGATATGACGATCCCACGTGTGGTGAATGAAATTTATCGGGCCCCGGTTGAAGGGAAAAAAAGACAAGTCACTAGAAACGTCCAAAAATAAAATTTGCGCAGTATAAAAAATAGAGGTGTGGCAAGTAAATGGAACCAGAAGTATTAAATAGAGAAAGATTTATTACATTTCTTTCCTTCCTTTTTTCTTTTAATCATAAAAAAAAAAAAAATGTTATCATCTACTACTTCTACCACACCATTATCCCCACCTGTAACCCCAAAAGAGTTCTTGAGAGAATCAAGTCATTCATTAGAAGACGAAGTTTTACAATTACCTCCTGCTGCTTTCACAAGTCATCCTACCACACCTCCTCCAACTGATCTACGTCGTAAATCAAATGCACGTAGATACAGCCGAGCCATGTCAACCGCTGATAAAGATGCAATCACATTTAGAGATCCTTTTGCAGTTGAAGGAAACTTTTATTTAACCACACCTACCAATCGCTCCAAATCAACACCACAAAGATCACCTTCCCCTTCAACAAGAGGAAGCTTCACAATGGATATATTCGAAGACATTATTGGTGCCAAAAATGGAAATTCTTCTGAGTTATCTAAGAAAAGACGGAACAGCAATATGGAGGAACAAATGGCGGAGCCTTCAGTCAGCCAACTACCAGTCTTTAGTACAGCCTCAATTTTAAATACGGAAAGACATGTTAAAAAATCAAAAACCGATGCTGCTGCTGCATACGATAAAGTTGACATTACAATGAGTGACGAAGAAGCATTTCAAAACCCGGATTGGATTCCTGATATGAATGTATTTGAACAACTTCCTTCTGTCAGGGTTGTTTGGAAAGGTAAATTCTAGAAGAAAATATTTTTTATATTTATCAATTAGTAACATATGTATCATTAGGTTCTCCCTTGGCTATTGATCATATGCCATATTACGAATTGTTACATCCTGGTGAAGTCAACATTGCTTCTACTTTACGTCTTACACCTGAACAATATTTAAAATGTAGACGTTCTCTTATTTTAGCAGCACAAGAATTCGATAAATTACATATCGCTTTTAGAAAATCAGATGCACAAAAATGTGTACGAATTGATGTAAACAAAACCAGCACGCTCTGGAGTGTGTTTAGTAGATTGGGCTGGTTCAATCCCAGATCTACATTAGATTCATGAATATAACCAAACTCTTTTCACTATGTAAAAAAAACAACCCTTCACTTCAACAAGAAAAAAAATATACAAATCACCCTAATCTCAACTTGTCAATTCACGCCCTCCATTATATATTTTTTTTTTCTTTCTTTCTTTCTTACACCTTATATATATGAACAAAAAAAAACAAAAACAAAACAAACCAAAAAAATATTTGTATGTTATATATGTATATATCTTTTTTTTTTAAAAAAAAAACAAAATTCCCTGATGCAAACACATTCACTTTAAATAAACAAACTTTCCTCTCTTCTTTTTATATATATAAATATATGTAATGGCGCTATCGTAAACTCTATATTTTTATTTGTTCGGTTCTCCTATGTACATACACTTCCCTTAATATGGTTTTAACCAATACCCCCTTATAAAAATAAAATAAAAGCACAAATCGTTTCTTTATTTTTTTTCTCTTTTTTTTTTTTTTTTTTTTTTTTTTTTTTTTTTTTTTTTTTTTTTTTTTACTACTTTAAAGAAAAATGACCTTTTCATTTGTAATGAATAGTAAAACATGGAAAAGGGTACTTGTACTTTGCACAATCCTTGTATTTATATTTATATTTTATCTTTCAAGCATAAATTCAGGATCAGTTATGCTTAAAAAACAACAACAACAACAAAACATATGCAACCAAGAAAATAAAATTTTAAACAGAATTTTATCATTAAATTCAGATAGTCAAATGAAGAAAATTAATAAATTTGTCAACTTGAATTTGATTACATCTTCTAGTAAATCAGCACAAAAGAATAAGGAACGAATTCTAGTTTTGACACCATTAAAAGATGCTGAGCCTTATCTTGACCGTTATTTCGAATTATTAGATAGAACAACCTACCCAAATCATTTAATCTCATTGGCTTTTTTAGTTTCGGATTCCTCTGATGATACAATCGCCTCTTTAGAGTATCATGTAAACCAAATTCAATCTCGTTCTACTTGGTGGAATAGTAAATTTGAATCTGTAAAGATATTTAAAAAGGATTTTGAGTTTAATTTATCAAATGAAGAAAGACACAAATATGATTTACAACCAAGAAGAAGAAGTATCATGGCAAAATCTCGTAACTGGTTACTATCAGCTGCTTTAACTCCCGATATTAGTTGGGTTGCTTGGGTTGATGTGGATGTAGTGGATTATCCGACAACTATCTTTCAAGATCTAATGAGTGCAGATCAAGATGTTGTCGTACCGAATTGTTTATTAAACCGTGACGATAATGAATTTTGGGCATATGATAAAAATAATTGGCAAGAAACTGATGCTTCTTGGAAAATACAAGAAAATTTAGATCCGGATTTTGTCTTGCTGGAAGGTTATTATGAATTTCCAACTTATCGCTACCTGGTATATAAATATATTTATAGGTTTTTTTTTATATTATATATTAACCTCGGCTTTGCTCATATATAGATGGTAGATATGCCTACCGAGGTTAGTCTTGATTATAAAGTACCTTTAGATGGTGTGGGTGCCACATTTACACTTGTCAAAGCACATGTACATCGTGAAGGTGCCATCTTTCCTCCCTTTACCTACCAACATCAAGTAGAAACAGAGGGTTTCGCTAAAGTTGCAAAATCAATGGGATTTTCAGTATACGGCCTACCAGGATATATTATATATCATGTACAAAATCAATAATTAAGTCATCTTTTTTCATGTGTATATAAATATAAACACACATATACCTCTCCGTACATAACCTAATCACATACTTAGAACAAAACCTGTTAAGTACTTTTTTTATACACGAACAATAAATCTTTTGTTTCTTTAGATACACGTATTATTTGTTTGTAAAGTATATTGATATTCACTACAGAAACGACACATACAGAAAGTTTATTTTACATAGTGATTGCAAAAATAGGCTCAATGTTTACATGGAGTTATATAAAATATTTTATTAAAAGATGTATGTAGATATTTTTAAGGCACTGCCAGGATATTATTAGAAAAAATAAAAACAAAAGAGTTGCTCAAAATAATTATTGCTTCTTCTTTCCATCTTGCTTTTGATCAACATCTTTCTTTGAGTGTATTAAAGCATGAACTTTGACAACTATTAAACCATAAAATTAGTTTATATATCCTATACTTGTCCAAAAAAAAAAAAAAAAAAAAAAAAAAAAAAAAAAAAAAAAAAAAAAAAAAAAAAAACTTACTGGTTTTGTAAATACTAGCACCGCCCCAAGAGCAAACTAAGAAGAAAACAGCCCTTTGAGCATCGCTAAACTTGCTCAACAAAGGATAGACCCAATAGCCGTTCTTTTCATAACATAAAGTTGCCCAGTAAAAGTAAGCAATACCAAAGATGTAAATGGATAAAATATGACTAGGAGTTCTCTTAAAGCCCTTGTTGTAAACCAACAAATCCAACAGACAAAAAACGGCAGGAGCTAAATGAATACTAAGGTCTAAAGTTAATGGCAAGTCGTATTCAAGTCCTTCGGGTAATAATAAAGTTCTGTCGTACAAGACAATAGGCCAGTATAAAGCACTAATCAATCCTTCAATCTATTACTATTTGTCAGTTTTTTTTTTCTTTTGAAATTTGTGGTCTTATATAAAAAACTTACAGGTGCAGCAATAGCCGATAAAGTTTCATAAACGGCTATAATATTAAAAAAAAATGGTTAGAGTTTTTAACTTTCACACACTTACACTAAGCCCTTTCTCCTCCCTTGCTTTAATACTTACGTTTCAAGAAACCAGTTAATAAATTGATAATACGAACTATTAACGAAGCTGTAGCTATAGTAAGACCAATGATAGTCAAATACTAAAACAGTAAAACTTTGGTTAAATTTCTGTTATTGACGTGTTTTGACTAAAATCTATATATCACCTGGAATTGACCACCATAACCTGGTAAAGGAATACCATATAAAACATTATATAGACCATAAAGGTTTATACAAAGACCTGTTGTAACAACTAAAAGGTTTGTAATATCCACCATTATTTTAATATAAAGCAAAAAAAGACAAGAAGAGAAAAAACAATCTAAAATAAAAGCATGAACGTTGTTCAAAAGAAAAATAGAAAAAAATAACGTAATACGGTCACACCGGAGCTATGGTATCGCCGAATTGACTCGAAATAGATTGAACATGTTACAAATTTTTAGCTTCTCATTGGAAGGAAAGTAATACGTTTCGAATTCATACAAGATTTGGAATCTATAGATTATAAATACCATAATATCACAACACAATGTATGTAGCACGCAAATAATTTATATGTCCCTTAGATCTTATTTGATCATTATTAAAGTGTCATCTCTCCCTTCAATATGTTCAACTATTGGTAACACAAACATTCAGAATAAATTGTAGAGAATTGTTTATTTTCTTTTACAGCATGATTCTATTCACCCATTAAGCTGAGTCATCAATTCAGTACAAAAAATACGTTACTTGCAATCCAATCTTTATCTTTATCTTAAGGTAGAAGAGTGAAGAGTCCCGTTTCCATGGAGCAGAAGAAATAATAAAAAACAATAGAAAAAAATTAATTTCCTTTGCTTTAATGATAAAGGAGGATATAACTGCTAGATGGTGGAATGTTTATTACAAAAAATGAAGCAGAAAAATGAAGACAACGATGATAACTATTGGGTGCTCATACATCTGATTTTTGAAAAAAATCCACAGGGGCGGACTGGGCAATTTTTCAGTGGGGAAAGAGATTTCAGCCAATTAAATCATTTAAAACAAGTTTCAACCAATAAAAATGCCTTAGAAAGAAAGAAACTATTTACTGACTTTTTAGATGATTGTATTGGCTGAAATTTTCCCATTAAAAAAAAGCCTTGGTCCTCTTTATTAAAAAAACTAATTAAGGTCGGTAAACACATAGCATAGCGCAATGGCTTCGCTACCGTAACTCGATGGTAGAATCAAAAGAGCTTGTTTTTTTAAAAAAAAGGGGGAGGTTTGGGGGAGGGAGAGGGAATGGGTGGGTGATGGAATTTCTCGTAAGTTAGGAAATCTAGGCGGGTGATGTTTAATGGTTCTCTAAGAACTACCCTTTTCTCCATTTACTAAATTCTATCAAGTGAATAATGGATTGTTGTAAGATAGTTTACATTTCGTCATTTTTGTAGTGTGAATTTATTTGTAGTTAATCCTTTAGTCGAATTTAATTCAAGACCTTGTAACAGAGGACA
The DNA here is from genome assembly GCA_025716855.1 of Pilaira anomala. Lineage (NCBI taxonomy): Eukaryota > Fungi > Mucoromycota > Mucoromycetes > Mucorales > Mucoraceae > Pilaira > Pilaira anomala. The sequence goes on from JAIXMQ010000086.1 coordinate 45,473, forward strand.
TGCTTTTAACATGTGCATAGAGTCACTTTAATGCAAAAGTATGTTACGGTCTGGGAAAGTGTTAAACCAACTTCCTTCTCCTGTCCATCGATCCTTTCCTTACTAATCATATTGATCAAAGCATGTAAGCTTAATAGTTATTGTGGCGGTTGAGTCTATAAATATTAATATCCGTAAATCTTGAGCTTTTTCATCGACCCTTATTAAATGCTTGATAAAAAAAAAATTTTTTTGTTCCATATCCACCACCGTAGCTCCAAATTAAATGGTCTCATTAACAAAATTCCGTTCTATTCAATATTAACTATCTCATTCTCCAGACCGCTTCCTTTAAAAAAGAGTTCTTTTACCAAATGTGTCGTATTAATAATTATTCTAAAATGAAATTGGTTAAATGGGTATGAAACTACTGTGACATCTTTTTTTTTTTGTTTCGTTCAAACAAACATTTGCATTAATTATAACGCGGAGCTTGTCAAAGTCCGGTATTTTTAGAATATTTTTATATTTTATTCTGCATGATTCTCTCTTTTACTTTTGAAGTATGTCAAATATAGCCATCACAACAAACTTGCCCGAAAATGACTCTTCCTTATATAAACTGGAAGATGGAACCGTCGTGAATACCAAAGATCGTATTTGTAAAAGTAAATAAAACAGTATAAAACATATATATTGCACAAAAATACCCACAAATTTTCATATATAGATGTGGAAGCACCTGCATATCAGAAGCCTACAAATCAAGAACTCTGGTCAACCGAACAACCAGGGCTTCCTAACCTTTTATTTTTAAAGGAGCACTTTAGAAGAGAAGGTCGACTTACAGAAGAACAAGCTTTATATATTTTAAATTCAACAAACGACTTGTTAAAAAACGAACCCAACTTATTACGCATTTCTGCACCCATAACTGTTTGTGGCGATGTTCACGGGCAGTACTATGATGTTTTGAAACTGTTTGAAGTTGGTGGAGATCCCTCCGAAACTAGATATTTGTTTCTAGGTGATTATGTGGATCGTGGTTATTTTTCAATTGAGGTAGAACTAGACTTTTGATTTTACGTTATATATAACCGACCTTTTCTTTTAGTGTGTATTATATCTTTGGGCCCATAAGATGTGGTATCCAAATTCTTTTTTTCTTTTACGTGGTAACCATGAATGTAGACATTTGACTGAATATTTTACGTTTAAATTGGAATGTAAATAGATTTTGCTTTTTTTTTTCTAACATATTGAACTGAATTTTTATATTTAGGTAAAAAGAAATATTCAGAAAAAGTGTATGATGCAGTCATGACGTGCTTTGATAGTCTTCCTTTAGCCGCAGTAGTAAATAATCAATTTCTTTGTGTACATGGTGGTCTTTCTCCCGAATTAGCGACGTTAAAAGACATTGAAGATGTAATTTGCTCGATTTTCTTTTTTATAAAAAACTAATATCTTTATATGTAGATTCATCGGTTTAAAGAGACCCCGACTAGTGGCTTAATGTGTGATTTACTTTGGGCAGATCCCTTTGAAGAATTTGATTATGATACAGGATCTAAATTTGAGCCGAACAGTGTACGCGGTTGCTCTTACTTTTTTAGGTATTTATTTTTTTTTCTTTTTTACAATTTAGTTTTTTAAGACAACAGTTTCTAGCTATCGTGCTGCCTGTAACTTTTTAGAAAAAAATAACCTTTTGTCAATTATTCGTGCTCACGAAGCTCAAGCAAATGGGTAACTATTTATACTCCAGGTTAAAACTTGAAACAAGGGCTTATATTTTGTATGTATTACAGGTACCGTATGTATCGTAAGAGTAAAGCCACCGGATTCCCTGCATTGATGACAATTTTTTCAGCACCCAACTATATAGATGTATATAACAATAAAGCAGCCATACTTCGATACGACAAAAGTGTACTTAATATTCGACAATTTAATGCCACCCCTCATCCGTATTGGTTACCCAATTTTATGAACGTATTCAATTGGAGTTTACCTTTTGTTGGTGAAAAGAGTATGTAATATTTTTTTTAAAAGACTCGGCCTCTTTTTTGCTAATTTATTTATTTAGTTACAACAATGCTCCTGGGTATTTTGAATATTTGCTCACAAGAAGAGCTAGCAGCTTCGCCTGAAGAAAAGGAAAGGGAAACACCTGTTGTCATTGTACCTAATTCCGCTGATATGTCACAAGAGCAAAGGCGCCAAATTATCAAGAATAAGATACTGGCAATTGGGAAAATATCGCGTTCTTTCTCTGTACTTCGAGAAAATTCGGAACTTGTTATGGAACTCAAGAATCTATCTGGTACAGGTAAATTGCCTACAGGAACTTTAGGGTTAGGATCTGAAGGAATTCGTAAAGGTAAGTTAAGATGAAAAATGGAGTATGGAAGTTAAATTTTTTTCTCCTAATTTTTTTTAGCGATTACTACATTTGAAGAAGCTAAACGCTCTGATATTGAAAACGAACGCTTACCTCCTACTTCAAGAGAATCTATGGATGCTATTCATCAAGAGAATACTACTGAAAAACTTCGATATGCATTAGTTAAAAAAGATGAGAGCATATCTCTAATGGCAGATGTCATTGCATCAGTTCCTGAACGTACATCACACTCCTCTAAATCTCAAATATAAAATAAAAATTCCCTTTTTGAATGTGTTTGACAGGTTTATGCAATTTGAACAGGTGACTGCTTGTCATTACTTCAGCCACTTGCACTCGTTTAGAAAGCTCTAATGGAATTTTCTTTTTTTTATACATAATTTTTCACTTTATATCTCTTCTCGATCGATTTAATATAAAAAAATGTCAGAAGAAGTTATTGAAAACAAAGAATTCACCAAGAAGATCAACAAGAGGGTATCTTCTGCAGACCCTAATGCCAAGTTAACTCTATTTGTTAGAGGTCTTCCCTTCGATGCCACCAGTAAAGATCTCGAAGATTTCTTTGGTGAAATTGGACCTATTAGAAAGTGTTTCGTTGTAACCGATCGATCCACCGAAGAAGAAAAAGCCGAGAAAAGAATACCTCTTAAGAATAAAGGTTTCGGTTATGTTCATTATGCCTTAGAAGAAGATGCTAAGACAGCCATGACCAAGTTGAAACAAGTCAAATTCATGGGACGCAAGTTAAATATTGAACTTGCCAAGCGTAAGTCTGAAACTTTCGATAGAAATAAGGTTGAAGCTCCTGTTGCTGCTCCTGTTGAAGTTGAACCCAAGAAACCCGCAGAACCTTTAAACTTTGATGTTAATGCTCGTTTGATTGTTCGTAACTTACCTTGGAAGTACAGAGAAGCCGATTTAAAGAAATTATTTGAGGCTTATGGTAATGTCCATGATCTCAAGTTACCTCGTAAGTATGAGGGTGGTCCTCTCCGTGGTTTTGCTTTTATTCAATACGAAAAGGTCGAGGATGCTAAAGCTGTAAGTATATCATATAAATCATATTTTACATTTTTTTTTCTAATCCCCTTTTTTCTTAAAAAGGCTATGGATGGTATGAATGCCACTGAGCATGCTGGTAGAACTATTGCTGTCGATTGGTCTATTCCTAAGGGTAAATACCGTGAGATCGAAGAAAAAGAAGCTGCCACTACTCAAGCTGCTGTTCCTGAAACTGAAGATGCTGAAATGAAGGAAGCTAGTGATGAAAGCAGTGATGATGATGAAGAAGAGGATAAAGAGGATAGCGATGAAGAATCTAACAGCGATGAAGAAGAAAATGATGATAGCGAAAATGATAACAGTGAAAATGAAGGTGATGAAGACGTTGATGCTAGAAAAGCTAAGAAGATGACTGGTCCTACATCTGCTGATGGTACCACTTTATTTATTCGTAATCTTTTATTTGAATCTACTGAAGAAGATTTGAAGGAATTGTAAGTATTGATATCAGAAAGATAAAGCAATATCTGTGCTTACTAAAGAAATAATGATAACGCTAGATTTAAACAATGGGGATCCGTTCTTTATGCAAAGATCACTAGAGATCCAGTTACCAAGTTATCTCGTGGTACTGGTTTTGTTTGTATGCGTAAGAAGGAAGATGTCGATGAAATTTTAGAAGCCGCAGAAAGACTTCGCACCATTTCACAAAAGGATGAAAACAACGATACCGAAGCTATGAATCAATTACTTTCTAAGCGTGAAAAGAAGAAGAAGGGTTTAATGTATAAAAGTATTATTACACCTGAATCCGGATCTGGTGATGGTTCTAAATTCACACTTCACGGTCGTGTGTTAGAAGTGACATTGGCTGTAGATCGTACACAAGCTAAAGAAATCAAGGACGCAAACTTATCACAAAAGAGAAAAGAAGATAAACGTAATCTTTACTTAATGCGTGAAGGTGTTGTGTTCCCCAATACACCTGCTGCAGAAACTATGACGCCTGCTGAATTATCAAAACGTCAATTATCCTTCTCTAGCAGAAAGAAGCTTATTAGTAGTAACCCCGCCTTGTATATATCCAGAACTCGTCTTTCCATTCGTAATTTACCTATCAAGGTGACTGATACCGATCTTAGAGCCCTTGGTATGAGTAGTATTTCTAAATTCAAGAACCAAGTGAAGGCTGGCGAACGTACTGATCTTACTAAAGACGAGAAGGAAGATGGATGGCATTTATTACCTCGTGTCAAACAAGCTAAAATTATTAGAAGCAAGGATAGAATTGATACTGCCACAAATGAATTACGTTCCAAGGGTTACGGTTTCTTGGAATTCAACACACATTCTCATGCTTTAGCAGCTTTAAGATATCTTAATAACAATCCGGATATCTTTGAAGGAAAGAGATTAATTGTCGAATTCTCATTAGAAAATAAGGATGTTACAGATAGAAGAGAACAAAGAACTGATGGTAATAGACCTGATGATCGTAATGGAAAGAGAAGCTTTGAAGGTGGTGACGATAATTATGCCAAGAGACAAAGAACTGACGACTCAAACGATCGTGGAGGCCGCGGTGGTTTTGGCGGTGACCGTGGAGGTCGTGGTGGTTTCGGTGGTGATCGTGGAGGTCGTGGTGGTTTCGGTGGTGATCGTGGAGGCCGTGGTGGCCGTGGTGGCTTCGGTAGTGATCGTGGAGGCCGTGGAGATCGTAACAGTTTTGGAGATGATCGCGGTGGTCGTGGAGGTCGTGGAGGCTCTCGTGGTGGTCGTGGCGGTTTTGGTGGTGATCGCGGTGATCGTGATGGAGGTCGTGGTGGCTTCAGCGGTGGTCGTGGTGGCCGTGGTGGCTCTCGTGGTGGCCGTGGTGGCTCTCGAGGTGGACGCGGTGGATCTCGTGGTGGTCGTAGTTAAATCTTCTCATTCCAAAAAAATAATATAATAGCATAAAAAGTAAATAAATAGATTCATGTTTTTTTTAATGATTATCATGTAAAAAAAAAAAAAAAGGACCCAACTCTTTTACTACCTGTGGTTTTTTACTTGTTGATGATTCAAGCATTTATAATATATCGTACTCATCTGATAGTTATACATATAACATAAGAAACTAATTACTAATTCACAGGGTTTGATACATATAGTATGTATAATAAAATCTCAGAGCTCGTGAGAAAGTAATCAAGTTGATGATTGACTAATAACCCAACTATTGTTTATAGGAAATGGAAGTGATGTACAAGTTTGTCTGTAAGGATCAATTTGTAATACATACATAATTGGATTTGATTGTTTTGAGCAAGTTATGTTTCTTTTAGCAGAGGTTTAGTTTACTGTATCGCAAGCAAAAAGATCAACAAGCTTCAATGAAGTAAAGTGATTATTTATTTAAAAAACAATCATAATGTGAAGTTTTTATCTTCATTCATAGTTAAAAAAAAAGTGTCTTTATAAATGTAGTCATCAATTTTATTATTTTAGTTATATTTATTAATCTGAGGAAATAAAACAACTTTAAATTAAACATTTAAAAGACTTTTTTATAGTATAAAATAGTTTTTTTAAACAATTTATTTATTATTATAATTAGTTAACAAACCGGATATCTACATCGCGTTTTATGTCTGCGTACTCTTGGTCTCACCAGAGTGAGATACAAGAGTAATACAAAAATTGTTATAGAACAACGGTTATAAAGATAACCGTCTTCCAAAAACAATTTTTTAGAGACAACCAACAGGTTTTGGAGCAAACCTTTTACTACCAGAGTAAAAGGCTTACCTGTTGGGATGAGGTCCGGCTCTAAGGTGGGAGGAGGAAGAGAGAAGGCAGGAGGACGGCAAACAGGTTCTTTTAATAACAAGCCCATCACCAGGATGGGCTTACAAGTGCCAGCAGAAACGGAACAGACGGGAAGGACAGGAAAGGTTGGTTGATTTAAAACAAAGATATCTTTAGAGGGGTTCTTTAATACAAAGAGAGCTTTTGGCTGCTCTTTCAACCAACAAACGTCCGGGGAGGATGCTTCTTTAAACAAAGCTTTCAAGGAGGGAGCCTTACAGGCCTCAACAGAAGAGGCGTCTTGTGTCCAAGCAGGGACAGAATCAAGCTTTAAAACAAAGTTACAATAGGTAACTTTAAAATCCTCAAAGAGGAAGGAAGCGGGGGCTATAAAAATATATATATATAAAATCAGTATAAACTTATACATGAAATATATGGTTACTACTACGGATGTACTTACGAAAAACAAAGCTTATAGCTGATACTAAGTAACAGAGCAGACGAAGCATTTTAATTAAATTGTTATGGAAAGAAAAAAAAAAGGAAAAAGAAAAGAAAAAAGTAAGAGCTTATATAATAAAAATCATAGAGCATATCTTTGACGCCTCTCATAACTGTTACACTTATCATGCAAAAGTTTTTTTTTTTTTTACTGATATGGTAATTCTGATAACCGTTTTACTAAAAGAGCTTGCTATGAAGCAATCATTATTCAAATTTCTTCTTTGACATTCTCTGATAATAATTATATTATTATATAAGCAGTGATTATATTTTTTTTTTAAAAAAAAGGAAGGGGATAATTCAACTTTCGGAAACTTCAAATAAACAAAACGAAAACTCTCTTAAGATATAGATCTGAAAGCCAATAGAATTAGAGGAAACGGGAGATATAGCTTCATTTTAGTTTAGCTCTCTCCTTATTTTAGGACAAAATCGTAAAATTTTTCCCTTATCATATGTTTCCCATCTTTATTTACTTGCTGAATATATACCGCAACGCAAGTTGTCTAGACCCGTTTTCGACGAATCAGCTTTTCACACTCATAGAGTAGAAGATTTTTTTGATAGATTTTTGTGTACATATATGTCTTTTTTTTTGCAATATGTAACGTATGACACTTCACTTTGCATCTGCACATATATCAATACTTAGATATCATCACCACGGACTCTCTATATACTTATATGTAATTATGCGAGATTATATTTTCAGCTTAAGCAATAGATATATATATATTCTAAAATGGAAAATTATTATTCTACTACCAAGTAATATGTTTAATTAATTATTTGTTTATTTTTTTTAAAAAAAAAAAAAAAAAAAAAAAAAGAGAGAGAGAGAGATATATATAGAGAGATAGAGATATCCAAAGGCATTACTTCGATATATATAATCAATAACATAACATCTGTTTGTATTCGATCGTTTGTAAAAATAAGTTTATTATATTAAAAAAAAAGCTGTTATATGTAAAAAGAAAACCATTTTTAATTTTTCAGCTTGAGAGTGTGAGTAACTATGTGTGTTTTGTCTAGAATATTAACTTATATAGTAGAATAAAAATAACAATTGGAAAATATGTCTCCCAAGACTTTACGGATTAAATTTCTGCTTATGGTTTTACATCCTATAAATTTTTCTTTTAATATTGTCAGCGCTTTGCTACAGAAAATTATTATAAAACAATTTTGGTGTAGGTTGTTTTATATTTGTAATTCTAATACATAAGCTAGCTATCGTTCAGTCATTCCTTTCTGCAAGTGTTTTTATAGTTATTGCCAATTAGAATATCCGATCAACATAAAGTTAGGTGATGAGCTAGATGATCTTTGGTTTGTGGATTTTGCAAAGAGTTTCTTTTTTTTTATATTCAGAATCAAGACAACAGCGTTGCTTGGTTATAACTTTTTAGTCAAAGCTTCATGATATAGCACTATTTTATAAGGATAAAAGTACAGTTTACCCTATTTTTTTAATCTATTTATGCAAGTAATGCCTTTAACACATAGACAAAATGCAAAGGTAAAAATTAAGCATCACTTACCCATTGCATTACGGTAACAAATCTCCTATGCTACGTTACGTGTCTACAGACCTTGATTAATTTTTTTTTTTTTTATAAAGAAGAAGGATACACATACATAAATTTTTGGGTGAATATGAGTTTACTAAAAAATTCCATGGTGATTTACCATGATACAGTAGTTTAAAAAGCTTGATAAAATAATAAAGAGCTTCCCTGCTGTCAAATTTGTAATGTAATACATATAATTTTTTGAAATAAGGTATTGTATATGATAATGAGCTTTTTTAAATGATATTAAAGGAATCGTGATAATCTACCTCTTGTGCACTTCAGCGATACTCATCCAGTGATAAAAAAAAAAAAAAAAAAAAAAAAAGGAAATTTATTCATTTAAAAAGATTTTTGAATTTATTGGGTACTGTGAAAAAGAAAAAAGATCATTGACTGGCTAGATCATATCGACTGAATAATTTCAGAATCATTGGAAAGTACTGCGACTGACTTGAAGTATGACCAACTTTGGTCATGGTTTAGGAATACTTCCAGTAGTATTAGCTTTGGTTTCAGACTTTAGTTTGAGCTATCTTCTTTTTCTATGTACTTCTGCTCTTTCTTTCTCTTTCTTCAGCATTATTTCTTCTTTCTAATTTCCCTCACGCTTTTTGTCTTCTTCTTTCTTTTCGGCCTTTTCCGAATCAGTTCATTGGTAAATTTGGCCATTTAGTTATAAAGCCTTTACCGTACCCGCTCTATTTAAGGCTGAAAAAAATTTCAGACTTTTGTGGCTTTAAATCGTATCATGACCAAAATTTTCAGAGAATTGTGGCCTTAAATCGGAAACGGCCTTAAATCGAACGACCTTAAATAGAGCGGTACTGTACCTTCAAATAAACTCTTATAATTTGTTTGAATCCTTTGTAGTCTGGCACAACATCATATCCGAGATCTTTTACGTACTGCAAGAAATCGAGAAATTCTGGATCCATGCTTTTGGTAAGATCTTCTGAGCTGGTGCCGGTGTTCGACATTTCTGGAGACTTACTTATATTCTGATGCAGGACATAAAAGCTTCTTATAGAGCTTTTATAAAGGGTCTTACGTAGTCCTAAACTGTTTTGCGCTTTTGCGATGAGAGGAAAATGGCTTATACCAAACATGAGATAGCAATAAGAGCAACTTCTTGATAGACCACAAAAAAAAATAGCGTTGACGATACATGTACAGTCTAATTAAAAAGAACGTTTTTTCTAAAATTTATTAGTTGGACAATGAAATACTTTTTAAAAAATTAAACCTTTGATTTGTCTTACCATTGAAAACATGATGCATTACACACGTTTCAAAGTAATTTATTTCTTGATACAATTTCTTGTCTGAATAGTGGATATAACTAAAGGCTATATTAAAGCGATAGTGATAAAGAATATGATTTTTTATTTGAAGAAGAAAAAAAAAAGAAAGAGGAAGAAAAAGAAAGAAAAAAGAAAGGAAAGGAAAGGAAAGGAAAGGAAAGGAAAAAAAAAGATACATAATGAAATATAAAAAAATGATATGCTGTGGTACGTACAAACATTCAATCTCCCCCCCCCCCCCCTAAGAGACGAAAGTATAAGGGGATGTCATTTTAGGTAGTAATCAACCAAGACAAGCCAGTAAGCCTATTGTGTGTCGGTATTAATGCTCATCCAACAGCACCGTGAGTAAGGGTCTCAAAGGTAGAATGAGAACCAAGTTGTTCCTTGACATAAGCATGATGTTTGCCGAAATAAGAAAAGAGGTTCACCATGAGCCTTGAAATATTCTTCATCGGTAGAAATTATACCATTGATCCAAGGTAAAAGCTTCTTGGCATAATAATCAGAGCAAACAATTGACTGAAGTACCATAAACCTAGGCAATAAAATGAATTTATTGAGCAAAAATAACAGCACTAGGAATAGAAGCTTCTTGATTCTACTTATCAATAATTTTACAGGCAGCATAGATTGTGCCGTCTTTAAAGAACTGAATGATGATAGGATGCCTTCTCTTTTCGATATAGCTTCGCATTAGATTTTTTTTTTATGCATTACACCCTAAGTTAATAAGAAATAAAAAATGTATAATAAAGATATTCCTTTCGAGTATATGAATTGCTGTAACGCTGTCAATGAGATCCTAGATTTTGACCCAATGGAAGTCGAAGGGAGCCGTCAAGAAGATCTTTTCGAAACTGCTTCATTAGAATGGCACGTATGGCAATCTGGAGTAACAGATGAAAAAAAACGAAGGACCTAATGAGGCTTATGGACTTAGATAGCTACTCGGCTTCTCGTAAAACATCTCGGGAAACAGCTCCAGTTAGCCGCTCAGAACCAACAACAGTAGCTATACAAGACAAAAATGAGCCGAAGTCAAAAACTAAAGCCAATAAATTGTTAGGGGAGCGTATCGTCCTCTTCAGATTCAAGAGCTACTCGATCTTGTCATAGAACAAGGAATGTCTGCAAGACAAGCAGGACTTACTGTAGGAATTGTTGTAACAACTGCGCAACACTACGTGAAGCAGTACAAAGACGATGACGAAAAACGTTTACATACCGGGTTTCAAAAATCCAGCACGCTCTGGAGGAAACAATAGGAAGCTTGATGCAAAGCATACCGACTTCCTCTGTAACTATTATGACAGAAAACCTACGGCTGTATTATGGGAGGCTAGGGATTCATTGCCTGACATCAAGTCAATTACCCTTTCAGAACTTCATAAGCACCTCGTTTTGCATGCTTCTCTTACTCTTAAAAAGTTAGAAAAATTTGTGGATACAAGAACGTCAGAAGCGACTTTGAATAAAAGAAGAGAGAAAGTTTTAGAGTGGAGAGAGAACAAGGAAATGGATTGGCTTGGAAACCGTGTTTTTATTGATGAGCCAGGATTTAACATGCATATTAGAAGGAATTTTGGTATATCAAAGCGAGGATTGCCAGCAAAGAGTATAATTCCATATAACAGAGGTGTTAGTATTACGATTGTAGGAGCAATATGTGAAAAGGGGGTCATAGACGTAACCCTGCGTAAGCCAAAGGCTGTTCAAAAAATAAGTTCTGCTGTCAAAAAGAGAAAGAGAGATGACGGTGAACCAACTGAAGTAGTAAACACAAGAATAGGTACCCGAAGTGAGCATTCCCTTCAGTTTATAAACGGTGTTATGGACACTCTAAACGAGCATGAAATGTTTGGCCGTTATCTTATTTTAGATAATGCTACTATACACAAAGTAACGGCTGTTCAAGAATTAATTGAAAGTTGCGGGTATAGAGCTGTTTACTTGCCGCCATACTCCCCTTTCCTGAACCCAATCGAGTTATTTTGGTCAAAAGTTAAGGCAGGCGTTAAGAGAGACTGCCTTACTGCATCTGATAACTTGAGAGCTCGTATTACTAAGTCAGCTAGGCAAGTGAGTGTTGATGATTGCCTAGCCTAGATTAGGCATTCTCTTTCCTTTTTTTTTTATAGAAGCCTGGCCCTTGAGCCTATGATTTAGTGATGCGTGCTATAATAAAGTTTATTCGTTCAATAAATTTAAAATCGGTTGAGTATTACCGTTTTTCTTAGTATGATACAACACCCAAAACAAAGAATATACCGGAGCGCAAAAAAAAAGAGTTCTGGGACACAAGAAAAAATCTTCGAGCACAAAAAAAAATCAGGTGCGCAAATCGATTGGAAAAAACCAATAAGATCATGATCTGTGGGTATAAATGTGCTGCTATTATTGGACATACTTGCAATTATTATTGAACTTTAAGATCAATTTCATCACGGTCGTCAACATACGTAGTAATAGATGACAGTGTCTCGTGGTATACGAAGGGCCCTTGTTTAACCGCGTGCTTGCCCTTAATACCATAACACCGGATTATTGACAAGATGTAATGTAACAAGTGCCCAACAACCAAACGAAAACTTTTACCCGTGGAATTATTGTAACAGAAGGGGGAAAGCGCGCTTCTAGCCGAGCCAATACCATTTAATTTTAATTTCACACACTCTATATTTAAAAAAAAACAAGAGATTTAACAAATTCTGTTTCTTTCTGTAAATAAACAATTCTTTTTTTTTTACGGTTAATTATCAGATCAGTTTTTTCTACATACCCCGTAGGTTTTTTTTTCATTTTAAAATCAACAACACTTTATAAAAAAATACATATAGTGTCTAGTAAAGAATATGACAAACGAACTTGCTATTACTTTAGATAATTCGAAAAATGAAAAATTAAATGACCCAGAAGTTCTTTCTGTTTCAACAAGCAGTAATAGATCTACGTCAGATACAGTTCAAGGTAAGAAAAAGTATAATATAAGTTATTGGCAAACGTAATTAATTGATCTTCTTTTATAGCATCAGAAAAAAACGTCGAGCTTCCAACTTTAGAGGAAGGTCCTGATGGTGGTTTCGGATGGTTTGTTGTTCTTGGTGCGTTCTTTGTTCAAGTAACAAGTTTTGGTACAGCTACTAGTTGGTAAGTTTTTTTTTTTTTAGATCTGTTGTAATTTATCTTGATCTTTTTTTTATATTAAATTCCATACATTTTTATTTTAATTTAATCACATATTTTAGGGGTAACTATAAAAAAAAAAGTTATATTTTCATTTTAAATCTGTTAAATGTATTTAAAAAAAAATATATTATGATGTAGGTGTTATGCAAGATTACTTTGAACAAAATGTTTATAAAGATTCCGCAGTAAATCTAAGTTTTGTCGGAACCATTGCACTGGTCTGTATTAACTCGGTTAGTCCCATAGTTCAAATTTGTGTCTCCAGGTTCGGTATTCGAATTGTATTGATTGCAGGTACGATCTTTGTAGGTCTTGGACTTATCTTGGCTGGTTTCAGCACAGAAATCTGGCACCTGTATTTAACTCAAGGTGTTATGTTTGGTTTTGGCGCATCATGTGTTTATGTTGCTGCTATGGGTGTTGGTCCTCAATGGTTTACTAAACGTCGTGGTATGGCATTAGGTATTATTGCCAGTGGATCAGGTATTGGTGGCCTAATTATTCCTTTCATCATGACTTCAATTAACGCCAATCTTGGCCCTGGTTGGACATATCGTATTCTTGGTTTTATTTGTTTGTTCTTTGATATCCTTGCCTGTTTCTTTATTCGTGAACGTAACCCACCTGCAGTGAGACAACGCAAAAAGTTATCACAAATTATTAACTTTGCAGTCTTTAAAAGTTCGGATTTTGTCTTGTTCTCAATTGCTTCAAATATTGGCTTATTAGGTTACTTTATTCCTTACTTTTTCTTACCTTCCTACGGTACCTACCTTGGATTTACTGCTGAACAAGGATCTACTTTGGTAGCTGCTAGTTCTGCTTGTAATTTTGTGGGTCGTTTAATGACTGGTTACTTGGCAGATCGTATTGGTAAAGTGAATACAAACGTATTATTCACGTTTATTACTGCCGTCAGTTGTTTACTGATCTGGACATTTGCATTTACTTATGGTAGCTTAATGGCATTTGCTGTTATTTTTGGTCTTACCAGTGGTTCTTTCTTTGCTCTCATTTCTCCTATTTGTGCTGCTTTACTCGGTATGGAATCCTTCCTCTCTGGTCTATCACTCTTGTTATTCACTAATGTGTTTGCAGTCTTTGGTCCTAATATTGCAAGTGCAATTGAATCTAGCGTGAGCTCGGCTCCATTCTTTAGTTATAAGATGTTTTCTGGTATAGCTTATACCATTGCCTTTATCATTTTACTCGTTCTCAAGTTGAGACTTAATCGAAATTTCTTTGGCAAGGTGTAGAAAAAAAAATAAACTAATTCATCTTGTAAAAAAAACTGAACATGAATTGCGTAAATATTTTAAAAGTGTACCTGTCAAATTTACCATGCATACAATTGATGTCTTGTATACTAACTATTGCGCTTTCTATCTTGATCTTCAGTAATTTATGCATCGCTTATCCATAGACTTTATTTGTGATATCCAGTTACTTTTTTTTTAGTCAAAAAAAAAATATTGCATTAGTTATACCGTGTCCTGTCATATAAATTAGCCTAATTGAAAAGGTTTCACAGCGGATCATTATATAACATGTATGTACATATATTGAGCTTGATAATCCTTGAGACAAGAAAGGCTTTTTTTATATAATATTCAGGATCAAGACCACAATATTAATTGATTATAAACTTTTAGTTGAAGCTTCATGATATATAGCATAATAAGGAAAATAGTACGATTTACCTTAATTCTTCACCTATTTATGCCTATTTTATGCCTTAAATGGAATATTTAATTTTAATTGGCTCAGAAATTGATAGACGAAATGTTAAAAACAAAAAAAAAAGTGCCTTTATTTGTAATATAAATTGTAATTGTGTGTGCGTGTAATATAGAAGAAAAGAAAACAAAAATAAAAATAAAAACTAAGCAGAGAAGGTACCCAATAATTCAACAGGATGATATTCACCCTTTGCGATTTGATCAGCTCTCTTTACCAGATCATAAGTAATTTCAGAAGACACGACAGAATCATGTTTATATGCAGGATGATTCATGACGAACTGACGGATATATGCAGCACCAGTTAATAACTCTCCACTAGCTCTCTTACTGATTAAGAATAAATAAGATGATAATTTACAGCGAGTTTCGATATCGATATTGGTACTATTCAAGTAACTTTGTATTAATGGAACAAAACCTGGGAATCCATTTTCCTATATTTTTTGTTTTTAGTAAATGTAAAAAAAAAAAAAAATACTAATACGATACGTAATTTATATATACCTTTCCGTTCACAATTTCATTCATTGTCATTAATTCGTATTCATCTTCATCTTCAACAGGAGTCCCAGGTCGACTGGAAGTTTTAGGCGTAGTAAATACGTTCTTACGGAAATAGAATTTATCGTTCAAGACAGCATCGCGCTTATGAGCCGTTTGCATATTAGCATCTACCTTGGAAATGGGAATATAAAAGTTGAGACCAAAACTGAGAATGACACGAGTCAACAAGACAATAAAGACAGAGTAAGCTGCATTTTCAAAGTCGGATAGTTGTACTTCCATACTTCTAAATTCGACACGCCATCCAATAGTAGAGTTGGGTGGTGGAGGCTTGAAACGCATTGTTTGCCAATTTGTGGATTGAAGATTCTATATATGCCTGTGTTAATATTTGTAGCTATATGCATATACATATATATATATTACCTCAAAATGATCAGAGGATTTGGTATCATCCAAGTCTAAAAGTTCTTTGAAGATAACAAGAGGATCGCGAATGAAAAGATGTGCAACATGTTTAGCTAATTTATCGTCTACGCCGTCTGCTCTTAATCTATCATAAATAGCTTGATCATACACCAAGTCAATGTCATCATATTTAGCTTTGTATGTATCGTCATTAGACAAGTAAGAATCAATAGAATCGTAACGAGACTTGTTGATAACGAAGCGATCATTGACAAGAGGCTAAATAAAACAGAGTTGATTTTTTTTATATATACTGAATATAACTTCAAATTACCTTTAATCCTCTTTCTTCTGGTGTTCTATCATCAACACTAGAAGAAATAACATTCCAACGAGCATCGACATCAGCTAAATAACCGCGATAAATAGGAGAATTAGCAGAAAGTGCCATCTTTATGTATAATTTAGTACTTTTGAAACATGGATTATTTTATAATCTTACCATAATAGGAGCGACGGGAGCTAATTGATCGTATAATCTTCTTCCTTCATCAATATTACAAGCTTGGAAAGTGATTTGTAAACAACAACAACCCATACCGAAAGCCATAGCATCCATATAAATATGATCAGGTAATGCAGCACCATTCTTTGCTTCTTTATCATGATCGAATAATTCACGGTCCCAGGGAATAGTAGGATCGATAAAAGGTTTAGGTGTATTGATATCATGGTAAATAGGCATATTGATTTGTACTTTAGATCCTCTGCGACGACGAATATTAGCAGTTAAAGTACTAAAATAAAAAAAATAAAAAAGTTATAAGCTTATTATTATTATATACCTACTAAATATACTTTACGGGAAACGTGCATGAGGATTGATAATTTCATCAGGTACAAACATACTTTGACAAGCTTTACCATTAGGTTCATGATCAGGATAAAGTTCATTAGGACAACCTAAACGAGGATAATTTACCAAAGTAACTGGGTATTCATCGGGATTCATAGCGGCATGAGCCATTTTACGGCGAAGTTTCATATTGGGTTCAACACCGACTAAATCGCGAAAAGTAGCACCGTATGGTTCCCCTGGCGTACCTTCAATCATATAACGTCCATATTCAGGTCTCCATAAAGCATCAGGTACATCCCTATATCCATTTTTAAAATCAATATTCCCACTAATCATTTATATATATCATCATACTTTGTGATTCCTGCTAACCAGTCATGTTCTGGCTTTTCGAGAATGGAGAGGATATCAAAAGCACGAAGTGATAATTTTGTAGTCTTTTCCTCATCATTCATTTTTACCACAATATATTCAATCTAATATCCCCCTTTCTTTTTTAGATTTACCTCGTATCAATTATTATTTAAAAAGAAAAAACTTACCTCGTCACCCCAGAGTAAACACTGCTTTTGTACGTTCTTATGATGATGATAGATATTAAGAAATTGTTCGATACCGTGCTTTCTAACATGGTCAGAGAATTTCTTTGCTTCAGACCAAGGAAGTGGAGTACCAAGTGATAAGAGACCCATGAATATTGTTATAAAAAGTGGGGAAATAAAATATATAAAAAAAAAAGAGAGAGAGAGAAAAAAAAATGTATTTGTAATCCGTCTTTTTGGGATTTTAAAAGCCACCGTTTTGTTAGAGATGCAAATTCAGATTACGCTGCTGAAAAAGCATATCAGCTTTTTGGATGACAAATGGAAGATAATTGCATTAATTCAAAGCCTCTTTTACTTTTTTTTTTTTTTTTTTTTTTGTGTTACGAATTTATGGTATAAAAAAATAAAAAGATTCTTTATTCTATATAAAACAGTAACGTGCCTGATTGCGCCATTATGAGCATTGATTTATCGTATTTCTCTCTTTTATGTGTAACTTTCTCGGTTCAACAGTCTATTGGCGAAACTTTGCACGGTAAAAACCTGTTCTTTTTCCTCGGTGAGTAACTTTTTATATCTCACTTTTTTTACTTTTTTGGCGGATTTTTAATAAAGTTTTTGGTGAAATAAATTTTACAATTGTCATTTTTTATATAACATACTTTCCCTTCTGTGCTTGACTCCGCCTTATTTTGTTTAACTAAAGAGATGAAGAAATCCAGTTCTGGGGATTTAAAGATGAATAAAGGTCGAACTTTATTACAAAACTTTACTTTGTACCTCTCGAACCACCAAATAGGTAAAATAGGATGAAAATATTTAAAGCTGTTGTGATGATGTGTCTAAATGGTTAATAGAAATTCCTTTAAAGGTCATTGGGTTTATTGTTGCCGGGTACTTTCTTCGTTTACCTTTCTTTCCCTATTTTATATATATTACAAACCAAAGAGCGGACGGTCGATATGAAAAGAGTTTTTGGGACTTGGCCTTTTTATTTTTTTACATTTGTGTCTTTACTGCTCTTCGAGCTTTCTTGATGGACTATGTGTTGATTCCCATTGCAAAATGTTCCAAAGTACCGATCAAGAAGTATCAACGTTTTGCTGAACAATCTTGGCAATGCCTTTATTATACATTTGCTTTTTGTTTCGGGATTGTAAGTATAATTTTAATAACCTAGTAACAAAATATTTTTTTTTTCTAACTTATTTTCTCGGTTATAAAAAAAAAGTATGTAATGAAGGATTCACCCTGGTGGTTTGATTCAACTTACTTTTGGCGTGATTATCCAGTTTATGATTTCACCAAGTCATTCAAATACTACTACTTGATTCAATTTGCATATTGGCTTCAACAAATTTTCGTATTACAAATCGAAGCACCTCGCAAAGATTATAAAGAATTAGTATTACATCACATTAATACTTTATTGTTGGTTAGTTTCAGTTATACTTGTAATTTCACTCGAGTAGGTAATGCTGTATTCGTATGTATGGATTTACCTGATGCATTTTTGGCGGTAAAGTTTTTTTTTATTATTATACAAATAAGGTAAATTTATTTATGGTGATCCCCTTTTTTTTTATAGCTTGCCAAAACCTTAAATTATATCAGTCCAGGCTTGATTTGTAATCTTGCCTTTACTTTTATGTTTGTTTCTTGGATGTACACACGTGTCTATATTTATGGTTGTATTATTTTATCTACTTTGACAGAACCTGAACTCTATGTACCCGAATTCGTATTGGATCCATTAAATGGTCAATGGTTTCCTCATTTTGTAAAATACATTATTGCTGGTCTTATGATTGGCTTGTATCTCTTAATTCTCTTTTGGACCTTAATGATTTTAAAAGTATTTGCTAAAATGGCTATTTCAAAAGAAGCAAGTGATGTTCGTTCAGATGATGAAGACGAAAATGAAAATATTTCCATTGAAAAGATTGAAGGGTAAATAAATAAATATATGTATATTTTTTATATATAATACTTATTACATTCCCATTTATATAGTGATCATTCTACACCAAAACCTACTGCTAAACATATCAAAGCTAAACGCCAATAATATATATATTTATATTTTTATAATCTTGTAACTTATTCATTCTCTTAATACCATTACAACAACAACAACAAAAAAAAGAACTTTTTTTATTTTTTCCTCGGAAAAACTTTTTTTCTTTTTCTTTTTTTTATAATGCACTTAATAAATAACAAAAAATAAAAAAATAAAATAGAATTTATATATGAATATAATAAAAAGGAAAAACGTTTCAGTTGAAACAAAAACTATACAGATGAAATATTAATTTTTATATAACAAATAAAAAAATATCCGTAATAATATATATATACATATTGATGCCGTATAAGATCAAGAAAGTCTATTATTGTACTTCTTTTATTAATATATATTACCTTATATGCTTTCCCGTAAGCGAATTCCATTCACATGGATCACTCTCTTGATAATTCTCTTAATTGTAAATGTTGTGGTTGCTAAGAAACATAAGCACCATGACGACGACGATGATGATGATGATAATGACCGTAAGGATCGTAAGGACCGGGACGATGATAAGAAGAAGGATGAAGGTGATAAAATCGAAACAACACCAGTGGTTGTAGTACCTACTCCTATCGATTACAAAACACCCATCAATAAGGAATGGTTAGAAGGTATTGATTTAGAAGGTGCAGGTGGAGAAATTCGACCTGTTGGTTCCGGTATTTGTGAAGACGCTAAATGTGATGGTTCTGATAACGATCGATGTTTTGAAAGTTGTGGAAACACACCCACAGAAGATGATATCTATGGCTGCCGTGATCCCAAGACTTGGGCTCTTACTTTTGATGATGGACCAAGTAACTATACAAGCAAATTGCTCGATATTCTTGATGAACTTGATGTAAAGGCTACTTTTGTTGTCATGGGCGCTCATGCCAAAATGTATCCTGATATTATTCGTAGAGCTTACGAAGCAGGCCATCAAATTGCTTCCCATACTTACTCTCATCCTCATTTAATGAGTTTATCGAGCGAAGAAATCGTTTATGAAATTAAGGCTACAGAAGAAGTGATTCAAGAAGCGATTGGCGTCAAACCTAGTTTTATTCGTCCTCCTTATGGTGAAGCTGATGCTCGTGTTAAACATCTTTTGAAACAAATGGGATATAAAGTCTTGATGTGGAATGTTGATCCTACTGATTATGATGTATACATGTTGGAAGATGGTGGTAGACAAATTGTTCGCTCTTTTGATAAGGCTGTTGATGGTAGTTATAATGGATTAAATGTTCATGAAGATCTCGGATATATTAGTCTTCAACATGGTAACTAAATATAAAATACTTGTTCTTTTTTATATATAGTGAACTAACATTTATTTATTTATTTTTAAAAAAAAAGATTTATATGAAGAATCTATTAAGCAAATTCCCAGAATTGTCAAGAGGATGAAAATTAGAGGTTATCAATTCATGACAGCATCCGAATGTATTGACAATGAAGAGCCCCAGGACAGAGATACCAGAGCAATTATTTTCAATGCTCAAGATACAAGCCCAGAAGAAATCGTTAAAGAAAATAATGCTGCTACTACACCAGACAATGTTGTTTCTAATGTTGAACAAACTTCTGATGCTACCACTAGTTTACCTTCTTACTCTATTTGTTTTACTTTTGTCTTGGCACTTATTAGTATGTCAGGATTTTTTATTTAGATTCTATACATATACACTACCTTCTTTTTTAATAAACTTAGATTAACTTTTTAATAATATTCATTTTAAAAGTTTAACTATTACCGTAGCAAATGACACGTGTGCTGCTAAAATTAAATATAGGTTTTTCTTTTTTTGTAAGGTGAAAAAAGTTTTGTTTGGTTTATATCGAGACAGATCTAATAATCCAGGTACCCATTTGTAAATTAAAGCACCCTGCATAACATTTCTCGTACTGCATCAATTTCTCGATTGCATTGAATCTTATAAACTTTAAAAAAAAACGCATCATTGTAAGTTTTTATCCCGAGCCTCCCCCTCATTTTTCGACGTATGTTTATTTTTCATGCACTATTACACACTGCATTTGACACAATTAACATGTAACTAATTTTGTATAAACATGTACGCATCAATCTCTATTGTTGAAGTACATTTTACAAAAGTATACAAAAATGCACAAGTTTCAAAAAAAATAAACAAAGTAGATCATAAATTCCTGTTTATAGTTCGCACCATAAATTAATAAAGTCAAAAAATAGATGTATAATATTTCCAATTGTATGTACAAAGCAATTGTTACACGGTTCCTTGTTACCATTTAATAACACTAAATATATAAGCGATCTAAAAAGAAATTCAATCCTTTTTTTTTTAATAGCTTCTTTTTTATTTGGGATTAAGTTTTAAAGTTATTTCGCGCCATTTTGATTCAATACGCGACATACCGCAAGTTTTTTTTTTTTATTCAGAATAAATGCCGTGTTACATTGAAATAATTAAACAGAAAAAGTTTTTACAGATGAAAAAAAAAAAATGAAAGACACAAAGTTTAATTTTTAAGAAAGAAATCATAAAGATAATATTATGATATTTCAAATTAGTTTTTATTATTATACGTAAAAAATAAAAGGGTACAGTGAATATTTTATAGATTGTTCCTTGAAAAAAGAGACAGTATAGTTGTAATACAAAATAAGTTTCCCAGCTTCAACAATTGGTTATATAGCTAAGCGAGAGATCGAATAGCAACATGGTAATTATTGCATAAACATACCAACAATGATAAGAACGGTGAATGCAACCATGCTTGGTTGGAATTTTTCGACACCACTGTTAACGGATTGTGCAGATACAACATCATCTTCGCTTTGGCCTAATGCAGAAACGTTATTGATTGAATCTTCAGTATTGGTCTTATCATCGGCAGCAGATGCATTAGGAGTAACAGCGACATTAGGGGTGGGTGCAGCGGAAGAATTAGCGCTGTCTGTGGCAACGGCAGCATTAACGTTGGCAACATTAACAGCGGAAGTGGTGGTATTAATGTCATCGGAAGTGGTGGTAGTGCTTGTAGCGACAGGAGTAGTAGTAGTTACGTTAGCAACAGTGGTAGTAGTAGTGGTGGATTTTTTGGTGGTAGTGGTAGATTTTTTGGTAGTGGTAGTGGTAGTGATCTTTTTTGTGGTAGTAGTTTTGGATCCTGAGCTAGGTCCACTATAGTCACCTGGAATAATATGAGCGCAACCCTTTTCAGAGATACCACGGTTACAACTTCTATCATCGTTCTAAAAAAAAAAAAGATGAGTGATTTTGAATCTTAAAAAAGGAGCTGACAAAAAAAAAAGGATACTTACACAACAACGCATACAATAAGTATTTTGAGAAGGTTCAACCAAGTTAACATAAAACTTCCAACCAGCACAAGAAGAACCTTTAGGAGCTTTGATATCATATTGACCACCTTCATCTGTAGCGTTCAATCTTTCTACGGTGGGACTGATCTTACCAGTGACTTGAACGTACTTTTCAGTTTCGAGATAATGTGCAGATTGAATGAAGCCAGAGTGTAATTTACCAGCGTTGGTAGCCAAGGGAGTCTTACCGATACAGAAGGCTTCAGCGTTCCATTCAGTTTCTGAAATGCCTCGATCTACTGAGTCAGCAGGTGGTAAGAAGACACAAAAGTTGTTGGCGTCAACTACTTGAGCAATTTGTCCGTATGCATTGACATAAGATGAGAGAAGAGCGGCAGATGCGAGTAATAAACTTGTACAGCGGATAGCGACCATTTTGATTTAGAGAGAAGGAACGTAATGTTTTAATAGATTAATTGGAAATGAAGGTATATGTCGAGGATGATTATATTTTGAATACGGTCGACTTGTATTTTTTTTTTTATGTAACGCGCGAAACAATAAAATAATATGATAAGAAGAAGAAAAAAAAACAGGAACAGAAAAAAAAAACTTCAATAAATAAGGAACTTCCCAAAAAGGAGTTAAAATTAATAATGAGCTTAATAAGGGAGCCCAACTAAATCTGGGCATATTCACCCTTTTAATGGTGTTACAAAAATAAAGTAAAAACATAAAAAAATTCTGGTGGTACCTGATTTTCTTCTAATTCATTTAAGTTACTAGTAGAGTGGCTGCAAAAGTATTTATTTTTACATTTTAGATCACATGGAACACAAGCAATGATTTTTATCTTGCAATCTAACATATTTACATATATCGTGACAAGAGGACTTATCAGAAAGAAAGAAAAAGATTCAAGATCTTTCAATTGAATTGCTGTATAATATTTACTTTTTTGAATTGAATTATCTATATATATATATGGGTTTATTTACCTAAAAAAGCGTATCTTTCTGGTCTTTTTTTTTATTGTATTAGAAATAGCACACAATGGAAATTAATTTTGTAACCGAAAAAGCATTTATTTATAGCTACGCGCGCCTTCTTCTCTACCATTTAAAGACTAGAAGCTCCTTCTTGGATAATTTAAAACCCATGGGCAGAAATCAAGTTACACTATCAATAAGCTAAACTTTTTTTTTTTTTTTTTTTTTTTTTTTTTTTTTTAGATTTGACACAATTCGGAATTCAGTAATATTATTACTTACTCATTTTTGAGAGAGGTCAACAGGGGTAAATGTAATTGCTTGCATTGTCCCTTAAAAAGACATTCTTTGCATTTTATTTTTAGCTTGACATTTCAAGTTTCAAAATGGCGTGAATAATTTTATATTAGATCTATTGCGTTGCAATCGAAAATGTTGTATCTTTATACTATCATTACCAAGGTTAGCACATTTTTTTTTCTCGGGTTATTTCTTTTACAATCTGGATAGTGGGCCGAGGAGGTGTAATTTATTTCTTATCTTTTTTTTTTTTTTTTTTTTTTTTTTTTTTTGTAAAGGAGAAGAGGTATAATTGACAATTGTTTATTTATTTTTGAGCATTGTTTATGCTATGCTCGAGATATAGCAAAATATGTAGAAACAACAATACGATAAAGACACACATGTTGATGATAAATTAGCATTGTGCGTGTTTCTATTTTATCAATGGAAGGAATTTTGATTGGGTTTGCTTTTTTTTTTTTTTTTTTTTTTTGTAAAAAAAATGCGCATAAAATATTTAAATCCTACTTGAATTCACTTGCATAGAATAGAGAATTAAGTCGAAATTCACTGTATAAATATCTACACATTCAATTTAATTGACAGATTCTTTTTTATCGTTCAATTGATTTTACTCGGGAATCTTATTAATCAATTTGAGGCTTTATTTCTTAAGATTAAATTGTGCGGGTAGTAGTACTTACTCGATTTAAGTATAATCAATTCTTATTATCCTATATATTATTACACTTCCAAGATTTTAATTTAATTTCTGTCACAACACTTACTTTGCATCATTGGAGTGCTTAAAAATGCCAAGATATATTCCGTGTATTTGTACCAGTAATTTATTTAATGGGCCAAGAGGCAGGCCTTTAATTTAAATAAGATAGACACGACACGGTCGAGGTTTAAGTAGCTCATTAATTAAAAAGAGTAGTGTAGGCCACACTAATTAAATGAATGGAAGTCACTGATTAAGTAGTGTACCAATAATTGAAGTATGTGGTATAGTCTATTAAATTGAAGTAGATAAGGCAATCCGCTGATTCAATTTAGGAATGTTAACCTGAAGCCTTCACATGTACTTATTTTTGCATAAATGATTATCGATCAACCTTCATCTTTCTAAGATTTTGTTTTGCTTGATTGTTTATTAGATATTAAATATCGGTGTTTCAAGGTAATTCGAGATTTTGATGCAATCTTTATTTATTCAAGACCAGGCCACTAAAGTTTGCATTGATTTTCGTGTGCGGTGAAAGTCCGGTATAACCCGACCCCTAGTTAAGAGTCATTCTAGATTCCAGTCACCATCTTTTTTTTGTCACTTAAAGTTGAACTATTTTTATTATTATTTTTTTTTTTAACTTTTTATCTTGTATTTTTTTCCTACAATTTAAATATACTATGGCTCTTTTAAACAGGTAAAAATAAGTATATTTTAAACGATTTGGATATGTTCATAACCACACTTTTTTTTAAAAAAAAAAAAATTAGTAACTGTCCTGACCTTAAACTTGTTGCACGCGGTAAAGTGCGTGACTTGTATGAAGTAGATGAAAAGTCACTTCTTTTTGTAGCTACCGATCGTATCAGTGCTTTTGATGTGATCATGAAGAACGTAAGTAAAAAGCAAGAAGCTAAATATTAATAATTCTAAACTTTATATAGGTTATTCCTGGTAAGGGAAAGATTTTGACAGAAATCTCTTTATTCTGGTTCGATCTCTTGAAAGATGTTTTACCCAATCATTTGATTACCGCCAAATTTGATGAAATGCCAGAAAAGGTTCAAAAGTATCGCGATCAATTAGAAGGTCGTTCTATCTTGGTCAAGAAGATGCGTGTAGTGCCTATTGAGGCTATTGTACGTGGTTATATTACTGGATCAGGTTGGTCCGAGTATAAAAAGAAGGGTACTATTTGTGATATTCCTCTTCCTAAGGGTTTAGTCGAAAGTGAGAAGCTTCCTGAAGTTCTTTTCACTCCTAGCACAAAGGCTGAAATTGGTGATCACGGTAAGTTTTTATTAGTTTATCTCAAAACAAGAGAGAGAGAGAGAAGATATATTTACCAAGTATGTATATTTTAGATGAAAACATACATCCTTCAAAGATGGTCGAGATTTTGGGTGATAAGGAACTTGCTGAAAAGATTGAAAAGTCAGCAGTTGAACTTTACACCAAGGCCAGTGAATATGCTGCCAGCAAAGGTATCATTATTGCTGACACCAAGTTTGAGTTTGGTTTGGATGAAAATAACAACTTAGTTGTTGTCGATGAGGTTTTGACTCCTGGTAAAGTTTAATTTTTTTTTTTTTTTTTTTTTCATGTTAGAAACTAGAGATTTAACCTACATATTATTTTTAAAAAAGATTCTTCTCGTTTCTGGCCTGCTAGCAAGTACGAGGCTGGCCGTACACAAGATAGCTTTGACAAGCAATTCTTGCGTAACTACCTTGAATCTATTCACTTTGATAAGAAGTCAAGCATTGAACTCCCACAAAATGTTATTAATGATACCCTCGAGAAATACAAAGAGGCTTTCCTTCTTTTGACTGGAAGAAATGTATCTTTATAATTTATTAAATCTCAAAATTGTATATTGTGTTAAATAAAAAAAAAATCTTAAACTGTAAAAAAAAAAAAAAAAAAAGTTCCTAATGAAGTATGTATCTCCCCTTTATTTTTTAACTTTATTTTTTTTTTGTAATGACTAGTACTTGTGTAGAATGTGGTAACTCTGTTCAAAATTTATACACTCAATACAGTAAAGACAACATTCGATTGACAACATGTGTAAGAAGAAACTTTTTTGTTTTTTTTTTCATCATCCATTGACACCATTTTGATTAGGATCGTTGTAATAAATTTGCAGACAAATATATCGAACATGACTTTATTATTATATTCATTGACATGTTACTTCATAAACCACAAGTCTATCGACACTTGTTATTTAATCGAATAACCGAACAAGACGGTGTTGAAGTATGCGCTTAAAGACCGACTTTTTAAAACAAAAGAACTAACTTCTTTTTTTTTTTTTTTTTTTGCAAATAGCCTCACGTATTTCGATTTGCTATCTTGTTAATTCTTTTTGAAGTCTGTAAGTTTTTATGAAACATATCATGATTAACGTGTACTGAGTTATTTTAGATATCAAATGGTTTCGTTTAGAAAGATATTATACAGTTTACGATGCATCATTTATTCAACAGCCATTACATTATCAGTATTTATATATACTCACCTTGTGTATATTTGGTATATATAAAAAAAAAGCAAGGGCAATTCAGTAACATTGTTTAATCGTTTGTTTCATATAGAATTTATTGCATTTCATTGTTCTGTCAATATGCTAGTACGTTGGTACCTTCGTAACCAAACAAAAAGAATTAGGTAAAAAACTGCATGAATTTCTTTATAAATAAAAAATTTAACACACATTTAGATACAACTATGTCTCTATGGCATTAATTATATCGAGTTTTGGCAAGATGCTTTTGATCTTGATGGTGATTTGGGATTATAAACAATTAGAATATTCTTGGCTTGTGAACATCATTGTTTTGGCATCTAATACGGAAGCGTTATCAGGTATGTAACAACAAGAGTACAGAGAAAAAGATGAATCTAATATGTTTTTTTTAAAAAAAAAAAAAAAAAAAAAGTTTATTTGAATATTCCTTACTTTCAAACACTATTGATTGTTTCATTTGGTATTCTTTGTAGAGTATGCTCTCAATTTTTATTTCTGTATTTTACTTATTTTAATGATCATCCTGAGGGTCTATCATCTTATCTTACAAAAACAAGATGGGTAAGCATTTAGTAAAAATAAAAAATAGACATTACTTTATAAGTATTGTTTCTTTTCAATCATAAAAAGAAAAAAAAAAATGTATGTATATAATTTTATTTATTTTATATATATATATATGAATTTTGATCAAAAAACAAAACGGGTTTGATCAATTTCCAAGGTAGAAGATTTAATTCTACGAAAAGAAAGCGACTTGATAGATTTACATTCAATTTTAAAGATAGCAACTTTCGGATTATCCCATAGATTGTTCTCTCCCAACGTATCCAAATAATCAATTTGTTTCAAACGAGGCTTACCATCAAAAGAATGAAACAAATAGATTTCTTCATCCAAGAGATCACTTTGTTGTATTTTAAACAAGACCCAGGTAGCCACCGAAACTCTTCTCACATACGCTATATGAAGTTTACCAAGCACGGTATCCGTAAACCGAAGTGTGAAATGATTTTTTCCATTTTCATCTGGTTGAAATAGACACCAATCAAAAGTAAGTCTTTCCAAGTAAGGAAAATTAGCCAACATGTCTCTGATTGCAACCGCTGCCAACTTGACCTTGAAAAACCTTAGATTTCGAATACGATGGGGTGATTTTGGAATATTGCAATTCTCCAAGACACCAAATTTAAATGAAAGTGCCTTGAGTTGAGGTTGGTTGTCCAAGACAGTTCTTACCATGGGAGAGATATCATCCGGTGCATTCGGTGATTTGATATCGATATCCAAAGTTTTTACAAACATACTTCTTCTTGTAAGTATATAGTTTCGACACTGCATTTCAGATAGCCTTGTTTTGAACAGTAAATGAATTTTTGTTCTATTATCTTCTATGGTCAAGTAAATAGGGAAAGGGCCTTTGGGCTTTTGATTGTTATGGCGTCTAGATTTGTTTTTAGATGGTTTTGGAAAGAAGAACATCATGAACGGTGTCTGTCTTCTCTTCCTTCTTCTTCTAGGTGGTCTTTCCATCATACGTAAGATATAATCTGGATCCGGGCCCTTGTCTTCACAAATCACACTCTTTGAAACGAAATCTTTCTCTTCTTCTACTAGTCCGTTTAATTTATCATGCCATTCATAATACTGTTCTAAAAACCAAATACAGTCATCCACAACAAAATTTAAATTGGATGAGGGGATCATATGGATATAATCAAAGAACAGGTTTAGGACAGGAGTTGAAAGACTATTTTTAACGTTCCATAATAAGTCAGGATGTCCGTACAGATGCAGTTCATTTAATTGAGGGAACTGTTGCATAAGAAACAAGAGTTCTTGATCGTTACTTGGGCTGAAGTTCTCTAGACATAACCTTTTGACGGGTGATTGTAAATTGATGATTACGTCTTCGATTGTTTCTGGTCTTGGTGGTGGTGGCACAGTGACTGTGGCCCTGTAAGGTGAAAAGGCGACAGAAAGACTATGTACCAAAGGCATGTGAGGTAAGAGAGAGCTGCAACATTCATAGAGATCTGAAACAACATTCTCTTCTATCTCGACTGCTTCCAAGAGCCGAAATTCTTTCAGACGAGCCCAATCTTTCTTCTCAAGGAGACCAGAAGATAAAGCAAGATGTCGAATACTTTCAGACAAATGAAACAAAGAATTTCTATAATTTGCAGAATCTTTTGGGTCTTTCATGTTGGGATCAATGAGTCTTCCAAGAGCCCATAGTCCTTTCCAGCTATCGTTCAGTAGAAGTACATGATAAAAGTAATTCCAGTGAATCGGTTTAGAAGAATCCACATAGACTTTCTTGACGTTTGGACACTTGGACATTAATTGAGATAAAGGGTCTGTGACTACATCAACGGATTCGAAAGGATGATATTTCATGATATTGATTCTCTCTACCCATTGACCAGGATGAAAGGGAGATTTTAGAATGCTTTTTAGGGTAGGATCTTTTTTGGATATTTTGATCGTGATGACTTTGAATCGTTTACGTAGGTAGAGATTAAACCAGGATTTACTGACGGATTTCCAGCGTGGGTTGCCAGTGTATTGATAATCTGATTCGACTTGGTCCAGAATATGTTCTAGAATAGTTGAAGGTACGTCATTCCATCCACCCATTTTATTATAAAGAAGAAGAAGAAGAAAAAAAAAAAAGGGAATAAAGAGAGACAGAAAAGATTGTTTATTTACTGCAGACTTTTTATTAGTTATTTATATAGAATAGATAGACTTTATTCGTGTTATTGTTTCCAAAAGGAGCGACTTATATGGTGATGATGAAAATACGGAGCTAAAATGGAAGAGCACAAAACATCTTTTTTTTTTTATCAAAATGAAAAAGACATGTGTTGATTGTTATTTAAAGAAAAAATGTTGTCAATGAGATAATAAGGTTTTGATCTTATGGTTTTTTTTTTTAAAAAAAAAAGGTATTTATTTAATTTACATTGATCGATTCAAATTCATGATCAACATAAGATCCATGAAAAGTAACAGCAGTAAACTGACCAATAGTAAACCTAGCCAACTCAATCATCTTGACAGCATCCACAACAACTAAATAACAACAATTTGTATTATTCACCAAACTCAACAACACACCATCATCTTCTGACTTGGCTTCTGGATGGGGTACAAAGATGGGTTCTGAGCAATAAAACCCTTCTTGACCATCATACCGCGTAACCTCCTTTGTCTTAAGATTCATCTTGACTAACCCATTACTTTCATCTTGTTTCTCTGTATATGCATTTAACTGACAACCATAAACAAACTGATAATCTTTAAAGTAATACGTTTGATTGAACCGAGGAAACTCTACATTCTCACAAATCGTTTCATCCTTTATAAATTTCTTTTGACTGATATTAAGCTTGTATCGTTTAAAGTCACCAAAGCTCGCTTGACGATGAGGAGGGAACTTGATACCGTTCAAATGTGTGGTCTGTTCAGGTCCTGTATAGGTACGTTTGGCTTGTGCACTACCAAACTGATGTAACTGATGCATGATATCACCGGTTCCAAAGGATGCTGAATCCAAAGTCAAGATACTATCTCCGTTTTCATCTGTCGTCTCAAACGCGTTAGCAACATGGAAAGTGAAGAATCCAGGGACAGGAATTGATGCAACTAAACCACCTTGACGATGAATGATGTGTAAATAAGTAGGTGCTCCTTCTTTCCAAATCATACTAGAGAGTGCTGCACCTGTCAATAACATGTTGATACCATTATCTCCATAGGTTAAAGGAGATTCAGGGATAATCACATAGTTTTCAGAAAGCCAGAATGAGTGAATGTAAGGTGCTTGAAATGCAGTGTGATCTGCTCTTTGAGTGATATCAGCTAATACCTTGATTTCACCTTCTTGGTTCGCACTAAATACGACCATACGTGGTTTAGGAGCAAATAATAAAGTAAAGTTGAAGATTTCATTGGTTTTTGGGTCTACTTGATGATGAGCAGCAGAGAATTGACCTTTTAATTGTTTATCATAAGTTGTATAATTAAATACTTTTTCAGGCACTGTATATATAAAAAAAATTGTATATTAGTATTTACATTTTTTTTAAAAAAAAATCCTATTATATAACTTACAAAGTGTTACTGGGTTAATTTTTTGAAGTATATTGGCATCAGTTTTAGTGACTAAAGTACGCCCTTCTTTCTTCCAATGAGAAGGAAGAGGAAAATTAGGTGTGACGGTAACACCAACGGCGCGACTATCGGGACTCCTGGATTCTTCAGGTTTGGCACGTAAAACCAAAGTATTTAAACGATGATAAGCTTCCATGATAAATTGAGGAAAGGAAACAGGAGATACATGACCAAAGAAGACGGGTCCTTTTGATTTCCCTTCTTTAATATTACGTTCAATGGCACCAGCTAAACAACGCGAGTTATAGACTAAGGTTTGGTCGGTACCGTTGATTTGGAATCGATGACAGAAAGGTAAGCCATCAAAGGCATGCTTGATAGAGAAGGTAGAACCATCATTTCGTTGGATATTGAATTTACCAGGACCGATACGGTACATGATACCATGTAACCAGGATGGGACTTGGCCTGAAGTTAATTTGAGTGTGATGGGGTCTTGACATTCAGGTGTATCTTTCAACTGGTAGGAATTGTTGTAGATAACTTGGAACTTTTTATAGATGTGATTGTATTTAGAGTAAAATAAGTAGAATAATCCCGTTACAGGTAACGTAAATAAAATAGCAAACAGCATTGTTAGGGAGAGTGGGGAGAAAAGTAAAAAAAAAAAAAAAAGAGAGAAAAATACTAAAATAAGCTTTATATATTTGTTTTTTTTTTGTTTTCATTGTTCTCCTTCATCTCGGTCAGTATTGGCTAAAAAAGGGTGCTAATATAATCCACTGTGTTACGGGCAATAAACAGTAAAAAAGGCAATTCTGTCTGACTCATTTGGATAAATTTTTTCGAGAGGAAAGTTTCCTAAATAAGAATTGTTTTTTCCCAACGCTACTCTACTACGCTGACCTTCAATAGGTTGTATTAGAATACTGCACGTGCTTCATAACCGGGCACACAATTTTTTTTTTTTTAAAGTTGTGACTTACAAGTTGATGCTGCTGCTGCAGGTCAATTTTGCTGCCCCTTTTACGATTAGGCCCTTGACGATTCAATTTTAAGCGCATATTATTATTTTACGATTTTTCTGTAATTAGGGGAATATTTTATTCTGAACCGAAACTCAGGGACAGCCAAGATAAAGAATAAAAAATATTTATTACAGAATAAGGATTTTTACTTGAATACAGCCTTTATTTATGAGAAGTGAATATTATAATCACAAGTGAGTGATTTTGTATAGAATCACATTTTTCTATTTTCCTTTTTTGATAAAAAGAATCGAGTATAATAGAAATGTTACGCAAAAAGAAAAAATAACAGAACGATCGAGATTAAAAAAAAAAAAATTCGAAAATATTCTAGCTTACCAGACCCATGGGACCGATTAAACTAATATTCCTTTAAACCTTTAAAAGAAAAAACGTCAGTTGAGAGAATAATGTGTGTCATGTGTAAGTTCTAAAACATTTGTTTTAAACAAACTTAAAATAAAAGTGTGTGCCTAAGTGACGGTATTATAGAATAAAAAAGAAACAATTGGATTTTTTTTTCTTTAATCTGGTCTTTTCCCAATTCCACTTAGTATGATTCTTAATTCACTTTAACTTTTTGTAAAAAGTTGTGTTGTGGGCAAAAACGAAGGAAAATTTTGATATTTACGTCAGTGTATTTTGACAGCCAAAAAGATACCATGCGTTTCAATGTAAAATAGTTCGATCTTTTTCAAAATAATCGCGTATATATATATATATATATACTATTATTAGAACGTGTGTGTTTTCTTATATATTCACTTAATTACCGAAAAGCCACCACATCACTGTTTTTTATAAGAATAATTAGTCACTAAAAAAAACCATTTTTTTTTTCTCGATGCAAAAGAATTCGATAGTAGAAAACTTTAGAAAAACTTTTGTGTTTCCAACATTCTAGATCGAATTTTTTCACGTTTTAAAACGCAGTTATTAAAAAAAGTAATGACGGGGAAAATTGTGGATCTTTTTTTTTTTTTTTTATTTAAATCTATTTTGTGCAACAGAAAGTTTTTTTCTCTGTATTATATACAATAAAATACCCTGTATAAACACGATAGGAGATTCAAACAAATCACATAAAAAAACTTTACAAGCGACAAAGTTGAATCGATCTAAGTAAGCTTTTGAACAGGGTCATAAAAAAAAAAAAAAAAAAAAAAGGTTTTCGTTGTATACATATTATATTTGCTGAGTGACGACATGGAGATCTAAAAAAACGACCAAATGTTACACATGGATGATCCATTATTCTTTTTTAATAATTTCGTCATTTAGGTAACCATACAGTGTTGCTATGTATAAAATTTTTATTGAATGAGTAAAAAAAAATAAAAAAAAGAAAGAAAAAAATGTCTAGAGATATATATATATGTCGTTGATAGATTGCGTTGAAATGAGAAGTATGAGCTCTCTTTTTTCCACTTGAGTTTTTTTCTTTTTTTTTTTACGAGAGCATATGGTATAAATATATACAAGAGAGAGAGAGACGAAAGAGAAAAGTTATCCACAAGACAGAGTTCAACCCGTTCTTATTTTTTTTTTTTGTATGCGTATGTGTGTGCGTGCGTGTGTGTGTGTGTGTGTAGGTAGGTATATATAGTTGATATTTAAGTAGAGAATCTACACCAAAATTCATGACTATAAATTTAAAAAAAAAAAAAAAAAGTTAATTGAAAGGTTCAGGGAAAGTAGAATAACTGTATACTTACTTGAATATAGTCACGTCAACACCACAACAATCACAAAAGCTTGTGGTATTAGCATTCACTGGGCATGTCATGGTAATATTTTTGTTATTTGTTAAAGTAGAAGAAGTAGAGAAGATGGATTTGAAATTCATGTTTTTAAGGTGTGTGTGTGATAGAAAAGAAGAGAATAATAATAATAAAAAAAAAAAAAAAATTCGAGGTCCTTTGAGGAGGCTTAATTTATAGACGAATAACAAAACAAGTAATTCTTATTCAACGTCATTTGAATCCCAAATAAAGATATATTGTCATACAACTATAAAAACTTTTTTTTTTTTTTTTTTTTTTTTTTTTTTGAATTTCTACAATTTAACTATTGTTTTATACACATTTAGAATATTATACATTCATAATTAATAAATTTTTTTTTTTTTTTTTTTATTACTGTAACCGTGTGGTACAAGTAATATTGTTTTCAGAACAAGGAGACGGGGGGTAAAGTTTGAGTTTCATCAGTAAGGACGTCGTCGTCTGATTTTACATGCTCCTGCTGCTGTTCTTTCTCCTGCTCCTGCTGCTGCTGCTGCTGCTGCTGCTGCTGTTCATGATAATGTTCCTGACTATAATGACTAGGATGAACAAATATTTGTTTGATTAAATCCTGATCTTTTTCCTGCCTTTGCCTTTCGATGGCTTCAGGACCACCTGTTTTTTTTAATTTATTAAATCCAACAAAATCAGTCAATTCTTTTTCAAACGCATCAATCCTTTGACTTAGGGCCTTTGACCTTGCTCTTTCTGCTTCATCTAATGCCTGCACTCTTTTTGAATGATCTACTTCAATCGTGGATACTTGTTTAATCACACTTTTCATCCCTTGAAATCCATCGGGTACAGAATGACTTAATTTATAAACGGTGGTTGTTATACCTGCTTCCTTTTTACGTTGTTGTATTTCTGCAATTTTATTTAATTGATCCAAAACTTGGAATAGAGCTTGATGATCTTCTTTTAAATCTACTACAAGTGCTTCTTGTTCCTTTAAGAATTGTTGTTCTTTCACAATCTGTTGTAATTCAATTTCCCAAGTCCTTTTCCAACTGGGCTTCACTGACTTGAGATGGTCAACCAAGACTTGAATGTCTTTTTGAATTTGTTCAGACTCCGATTGACAATGTTCTAATTGGGCTCGAGAGGGTCGACATCGGTTTTGTGTGACATCGAGTTTAATTTGGTCAATGGTATCTTGTAAAATTTCGAGTCGGTTCGTGATGTGTGTTGCGGCTCTTTGGGTCACTTGTCGACTGGCATTCATTTCTGCACGTGTTGTTGTGGTTGTGGTTGTTGGGTCTAGCATGACGACAGTATGAAGTGGTTTTTTCTTTTGTCTTAATTCAGTAATCACCCGTTCTGTTGAACTTTTAAGGTCTTGGTATATTTTATTCATACTCTGGAGATCATGACGTAATTCTTCTATTTCCTCTTGTAGTTTATTATGATTATGATTTTCGGCTGTGGTGGGTGTTGTTGATGTCGTCTCTTGTTGCGCTTGAACGGATTGTAACACTTGATTTAAAGTTTTTTTAAATAAGCAATGCATTTCTGTGCTCAACATACTTTCGTCATCTAGTTTAGTGTTAGACTTAAAAAAAAAAAAAAAAAAAATCCCTACTAAAATATTAGAATCATTCTTACCATGTACTGACAGAATACTATAAGGTTTAATATCATTTATATCTTCTAGTTCATATTCAATATTAGATTCTGGATCAAGTATATAAATCGTCAATGGTGTATCACCACAACTTAATTTATCTCGGAATAATTCTTGTAATGCCGTCATTTGAATAATAAGATCGACGTTGACTTTTTTAATGCGGGGTCCTTTTTTTATATACAAAGGAATTATATCTGATGATTTTTTTTTAGTTTCAAAATGGATAATTATTTTTTATAGTTTTAAAAAAAACCTTTTTTTGTTTTGCGCACGGATGAAGTATTGGCTAAATTTTCCTGCATAGTTAAAGCATTGACAGCATCCTGTGTGGTTGGATCATCCATATCGACTTTCTCCGTAGGTTCCTGTACTTGTTCTTTCGTTGATCCTTCATCTAATCTCTCTCGTATCAACCGTTGCTTTTCTTTTAATCCTTGGACTAATCTTACAATAATTTCTCGAATAGCGGGTAAATAGTGTTCCATGGTGGAAGGATCATTGGATAAGGCTTTTTTTAAACAGTTGAATAAATCATAAGGTAAATAAATCATATCCCTATTATATTTTAATAATCATGATTTTTTTTTTCCTGTTAGAATATATAAACTTTACTTCATTGAAAGGGAAGCGGACTCAAATGCCTGTGTTGCCTTGATGAAATGGATTTCAAGTGTGCCATATTCTTCATAGACTTTTGTGCTACTCACTTCACCTGCAGACCAACCGGTTAATGTAGCTAATAACCGTTTTGTCGTTTGAAGTAACCTTAAAACACATGTCTCAATCTCTGTCATCTAAATGAATGTTAACTTGATTGACATGATCAATTTTTTTTTTTTTTTTTTTTTTTTTTTTTTTTTACTGGTGTGGGTTTATTATCTTGAGTTGACTCTGACATCATTTGATGGTATAAAAGAGAGAGAGAGAGAGAGAGAGAGAGAGTGAGAGAGTGAGAGAGAGAGAGGGTGAGAGAGGGTGAGAGAGAGGGAGAGAGAGAAGACAAGAAGATAAAAAAACATTCCTCAATACATTTATTACATCATTTTCATTGTTATTCGGGGGATTTTTTTTTATTTTTTTTTATAAAGAATCATAAAAGTGATAAACTTGTAAAGAGTAGCTCTACAGCGATTATAAGGAGCTATTAATAAAACAAGAAAGAAAAGGGAATGAGAATAAGCTTTTTTTTTTTTTTATGTATGATTTTATTGTTTCTATGTAGTTTTACCTTTTCCATCATTACTAGCAGAACACATATAAGTAGTACTATATAGAATAAAACAATGAATACGACAATTAAAAATAAAATAAAAACATAAACTTACTCTCCACTGATTCGAAGCGAATAGTTGCCAAGCGGGATATCTTCAGGGATCTTCCAAACGCCATAAGCTTCATTCTTAATATTTCCATCAAAGACCCAAGGTACATTAGGAAAAGATGGAACCGTTTGATTTGTTTTAAGAAAAGTTAATTTGGCACTTGAAGACCAAATCTTTGTCATACCCATTGAACGCACTGACGCATATCATCCTATCATTTTTAGTTTTCTTTTTTTATTGTTAAATTCGTAGTTTTATTACATACCTGCGTATCGAATATCCATCACATCATTTGGTTGATATATCGCTCCACGTACAGGTTCATAAATCAATACTTCATCTGCAAATACTATAGTTAAAACTAAACAAAATAATAGCGTAATCTGCTTGAACATTTTTTTTATAATTAGAAAGAAAAGGAAAAGATGTGTTCAAGGTGTTTATATTAATTTTTTTTTTAGTTACTCCTTTGTTATTATATTTAATAAACTTTAATAATTTACCTGCACAAATTACGGCTCCGGCTTAAATTCGCATGAAAAAAGTAGTCAGTCTGTATAAAAAGTCATCTCTATTTATATAATATTAACTAATAATATGCAATAGCCTTTTTTTTTTTTACTCTGACACAGACATGTAAAATGGTTTTGAGAGCTGTCATTCGCAATTAGTAAATGTGATATAGTGGTAAGTTTTAAAGAAAACTGTTCTTTTCATAAAAGAGAGACTTTTACTATATATACTTTCATTCTAGTGTGTGCGTGTGTGAGAGCTTACCAAGTAGTAGCAGAAAAAAAGATGAAATAGATTTCACTCTTTTTGAGCATTCCATTGTAAGTCTGACCAAAAACTTGGAAATATATGACTGCAAAAAAAAAATCATCACGAGTTGGTACACACACACAAAATGATCATGATAGTGATAAATTTTATAATTGATAAATTGAGATATGTTACCTTAGTTATATATATATATAGATGGATTAATTATGCATCAAAGTAAAATAATTTTGGTATAATAACTCGTAAACATCATGCATTTGTCATTCTTTAGAGTGGTACAGGTAAGACAATGATTTATAGGTGACTATAGACATTATTCATGTAAAAAAAAAAAAAAAATTAACTCAGTTTAAACCAAATCCTTTTCTCTTTTTTAAATATACAGTTAAATGCTTAAAGAAAAGATAAGAGAGAAAAAGAGCCTTTGTGACTATCATAAGATGTTGTTATTTGGGAGTTTTATGAGCAGGTGGTGTGTGTGTATCTTATCAGCTGCCAAGGGGAGAGGGACATTCAAAAACCGCAGTTGATTGCGTTTTTTTTTTTTTTTTTTTTTTTTTTTCCTTTACTCCTATATATATATATATTTTTTTTTTGTCATGTCTCATTCCAGATTATTAGCAGCAGAAGATGAATACTCTGAAGACGAAGAGTTTAGACTAAGTCCAGTACGAGAAGATCGATACTTGAATACAAGTTTTCACCAACCACCTTATTTCCAAACGACCGATTCGTCCGATAATGAAGATATGGAGGCACCACCATCTCTTATATTAGAACAGCACACTTTACCTACCACCACCACCGCCAGACATAAATCAACAAGAGATCATGTCTCTACTTATGATCGTACCATGTGGCGTTGGGCCAATGTAGAAAATATGGACGATTTTTTTAATAGAGTGTATGAATACTTTCAAGGAAAAGGTTTATATTGTATATTATTAGCAAGACTGTTAAACTTGTTGTAAGTCTTTTTAAAGAAACAAAAAAAGAATATATACATATATAAAAAGAACTTTTATTTTAGAACGCTTGCGTTTATCATCATGTTTTCTACATTTCTAATCGGTTGTATAAACTATTCGGAAATTACCTCACATCACAAGTTATCTGAAGTTGTTGAACCGCAGTGTTTATCAAAGTAAGAAAATCTTTCTAAAAAAAAAAAAAAAAAAAAAAAAAAAATTGTCAAATGACTCGATACAATTTTCTATGATAGGCTTTCAATTACTAAGGTGTTATTCTTGTGTATATTTATCGCTTGGTGGATATGGCAAGGTATTCGATTTATTACAGATATACCAATGCTGAAAGAAATGCATAATTTTTATACCCACCTCTTATTGATTCCCGACGTAAGCCCCGTTGAAATATGTTTTTTTAAAAAAAAAAAAAAAAAAATTGAATTTTAACTTCTTTTTTTTTTTTATATATATATATGATATCTGTGTATAGCAAGATATGCAAACTGTATCTTGGGAGAAAGTACTTGAACGTATTATAGCCATTCGAGAAACGAATCCAAACGTATCTGATATTCGATTAACAGAACATGACGTAGCGAGTCGAATCATGCGAAAAGAAAACTATCTGATTGCATTATTCAACAAGGACATGCTGAATCTATCAATTCCATTACCTTTTATGAGAGAAAAACAAGTATTTACAAAGGATCTCGAATGGAACTTGAGTTTTTGTTTATTAGGGTTTGTGTTTGATCATCGAGGACAGATGCGAAAGAGGTTTTTGAAGGAAAAGAATAAACATGTCTTGGTGGCTGGATTAAAAAGAAGATTTATCTTTATGGGTTTATTGAATTTTGCTTTGGCTCCATTTATCTTTGCTTATTTACTCTTGCATTTCTTCTTTCGTTATTTCGAGGTAAATATAGATATGTATATATGTATATATATACAGAGACTTAATTTCTCCATTTGTAGGAGTATCACAAGAATCCAGGAGAAATGGGGTCCAGAGCTTATACACCTTATGCTAAATGGAAATTTCGTGAATTCAATGAATTACCTCACTTATTTGTGAAACGTATTCGATCAAGTGTTGAATTTGCTAATCTTTATATCAACCAATTCCCAAAGGAAAAGACGATCCTTGCAGCAAAGTAAAAACACGCTAGAAAAAAAAAAACATGGTTTTTTTTCTTATACTCACTAATTAATAATCATGGTTAGGTTTATATCTTTCTTGGCAGGTTCATTTGCAGGTGTACTCGCGTTATTCACGTTATTCGATTCTGAGGCCTTATTGAATTTTGAAATCACGTCAAATGGAACTGTATTGTTTTACTTGGGCATCACAGGTACCTTATTTGCAGTGACACGAGGTATGATTCCAGATGAAAACCAAGTGTTTGAACCCGAAAGGTTATTAAGGCAAGTGGTGGAACATACGCATTATTTACCCGCGGAATGGAAACACAAATTACATACGGATCAAGTAAGCTGTCAATTTTTATATATATAAAAAAAAAATAAGGGGGGATGAAAAATAATTCTAAAAATATATATATATACATAACAAAGGTACGAGCAGAGTTTTGTTTGTTGTTTAATTATAAAGTAGGTGTGTTTTTACAGGAATTAACCAGTGTCTTGTTTGCTCCGATTGTATTATGTTTCTCTTTACCGAATAGTGCAGAACAAATTATTGATTTTTTTCGTGAATTTACGGTGCATGTGGATGGCTTAGGCTATGTTTGTAGTTTTGCTCAATTTGATTTTGAAAGACATGGAAATGTGAATTATGGTGTACAAGGTGCTACTGTAGATGATGAATATTACCTTTCAAAACAAGGTAAAATGGAAAAGAGTTTTATCAACTTTAAGGTAAAGTAGAAAGGAAGAAAGAGAAGACAGTATTTTTTTTTAAAGGCGTGTGTTTCTTTTTTTTTTTTTTCGTAGTTGAATAACCCAAAATGGACACCTCAAGATATGGGAGGATCCATGTATTTATCACGTTTGACCGAATTCAAAAATCAAGTAGAATCGGAAGAAGATATTAAAAGACAAGGGAAACAACCAATGCGATTAAACCAATATGGTATACCAGATGTTGTACCAAGTAATTTAGGTGACTCATTTGCTACCAACCAACCCTGGAAAAGACACCAGCAGCAGCAGCAGCAGCAGCAGCAACAACAAGAAGAAGAAGATGTGGTGGAGAAAAAAGAAGGCATGATGGGCTTATTAAATCAGTTCTATGATTTGAGTAATAACCCAACCGTTTAAAGTTATTATTTTTCGCACAATCGAAACCAATCAATTTCCTTTCTTTTTTTTTTTTTTTTTTTTTTTTTTTTTCGGAAATAAAATTTCAGATGCCTTTTTTTGGACCCCAGTTTTGACAGCACAGAAAAAAGGTGTTGCTTACTTTATACGTTACGCGTAAATATACATTTCTCTTCTTATTCTTATCAGATAATATATTCATTTTAATATCCTTATCAAATACTATCTTGTAATTAGTGCTTTTTTGTTATTGATTTACATGCGCTAAAAATAATCCTTATATATATATATACGCTAAAGTATCCCCCCCCTTTTTGTTATTTTAAACAAATCAATTCTATTTGTATCTAACAGAATTTTTTTTTTTTTTAGTTTCTATTAATGTACGTGACAAAACTTTATTTTAACATGACACTAGTCTATACATATTATAGTGTCTTTTTTTTTTTTTACTTGATTATCTTGTTTTTTTTTTTCCAAGATAGGTTTTTTTTCTATTCGTCGGTCCTTTGATAATTCAAATGCCTTTCAAATGCCTTTTCAGATGCCTTTTTTTTTTTGTTACAATTAAATTCCGGAAATTGCCGGGCTTATAAGAAAAAGGGAAACGCGGGGATTATCAAAAAAAAAAAAGTGCGTTCGGTTTGCGGGGAGCCAATCAACTCTTGACAGGCTAAAAAAAAAAAAAAAACTCTATATAAGCCCACGTTTTTTTTTTTTACAACATACTTTTTTTTTTTTTTTCTTGTTTCTTTATATCCAAACTATTATATAAAAAAATGGCTACTCCTACTCTTGCCCAATTCAAGTTACCTCAAATCGATAACGAGCCTATGGTAAGAAAGGGGAAAGTTATTTCAATTCACAAGATATTAACATTTTCATATAGCTCAACTATGCTCCCGGTTCCGTTGAAAGAACCAAGATTGAGGCCGCTGTCAAGGAAATGATGGCTCAAGGTACTGTTGAAATTCCCGTTGTTATCAACGGTGAAAAGATCTTTACCGGTAAGACCTGTGATCAATTGAACCCTTCTAACCACAAGTCTGTTGTTGCCAAGTTCCATGAAGCTGATGCTGCCCTTACTCAAAAGGCTATCGATGGTGCTTTAGCTGCTAAGGCCAAGTGGGAATCTCTTCCTTTCAACGATCGTGTTGCTGTTTTCTTGAAGGCTGCTGATTTATTAGCTACCAAGTACAGGTAAATATTTTTCTTTTTTTTTTTCTTTCTTTCTTATTGTGCATAGTTGTACGTGAGAAAAAAAAAATTTTGTGTGACGCCCCCCCCCCCCAAAATACTCATCACTTTCTATTTAGATATAAGGTCATGGCTGCTACTATGCTCGGTCAAGGTAAGAACATCTGGCAAGCAGAGATTGATGCTGCTGCTGAACTTTGTGATTTCTTGCGTTTCAACTGTAAGTATGCTGAAGAAATTTACTCTCAACAACCTCCCAAGAACGCTGCTTATACTTGGAACCGTACCGAATTCCGTGGTCTTGAAGGTTTCGTTTTAGCCGTTTCTCCTTTCAACTTCACCGCTATTGGTGGTAACTTACCTGCAGCCCCTGCCTTAATGGGTAACGTTGTTCTCTGGAAGCCTTCTCCTGGTGCAGTTCACTCCAACTACTTAGTCTATGAGATCCTTGTTGAAGCTGGTTTACCCGCTGGTGTCATTCAATTTGTTCCTGGACCCGCTGAAGAGATCTGTGGTCATGCTCTTGCCTCTCCTGAATTCGCTTCTCTTCATTTCACTGGATCTACTCACGTTTTCCGTAAGTTATGGAAGGAGATCGGTAACAACATTAACAACTACAAGAGTTATCCTCGTATCGTTGGTGAGACTGGTGGTAAGAACTATCATTTACTTCATCCTTCTCTTGATCAAGATGGTGTTCGTCATGCTGCTCTTCAAACTATTCGTGCCTCTTTCGAATACCAAGGTCAAAAGTGTTCTGCTTGTTCTCGTACTTATGTCCCTGCTTCTCAATTCGCTCAATTCAAGAAGGATATCATTGCTGAACACGCCAAGATCACTCAAGGTCCTGTCAATGAGTTCCATCATTTCTCTGGTCCCGTTATCAACAAGTTTGCTTTCGATAAGATCAAGTCTTTCATCGATCATGCTGCTACTGATGATGATTGTGAAATCATTGCTGGTGGTAAATGTGATGACTCTGTTGGTTACTTCATTGAACCTACTGTTATTGTTACCAAGAACAAGTTCGCCAAGACCATGACTGAAGAAATCTTTGGTCCCGTTGTCACTATCTATGTTTACGAAGATGCTGATTTCGATGCTACTTGTAAGCTTATTGGTGAGACCACTGAATACGGTTTAACTGGTGCTTTCTTTGCCAGAGATCGTGATTCTATTGTTCACGGTTCCAACTTGTTGCGTAACACTGCTGGTAACTTCTACATTAACGATAAGTGTACTGGTGCTGTTGTCGGTCAACAACCTTTCGGTGGTGGACGTGCCTCTGGTACTAACGATAAGGCTGGTTCTTGGTCTCTCTTAACTCGTTTCATCTCTACTCGTACTATCAAGGAATCTTTCGTTCCTATCGAGAACTTTGTCTATCCTTCTAACGCCATCTAAATTTCCAATCTCATCACTTTTTCTATTTGATATTTTTTTCCAGCTCTTTATTCTTAAATCTCCAACAAACCAATCATTCATCAAGTTTCTGTAAAATAATTCAACTC
The DNA here is from genome assembly GCA_025716855.1 of Pilaira anomala. Classification (NCBI taxonomy): domain Eukaryota; kingdom Fungi; phylum Mucoromycota; class Mucoromycetes; order Mucorales; family Mucoraceae; genus Pilaira; species Pilaira anomala. Next base: position 88,799 of record JAIXMQ010000086.1, read on the forward strand.
CCTATAGATCTTTTTTACATATCGAATTTTCTTCAGGCTCTTTTTATTTTTGGTTGGGGAAGAGGAGTTTTTTTTTTTTAAAAAAGAAGAATCTGGAGAAAAACAAATAGAATGTATAGTATATACAGTATAAAAAAAAAAAAAAAAGACATTCCTATTGTATCAATAACATATTTCACACTCACACATTTATAAATAATAAAAAAAAAAAACTTTATTGTTGTTTCAAATTATATTATACTATCTTCTTTTTCTTTATAATGACTAACTAAATTAAGTACTCCCCAACATTGTTTAAAGAAGCTCGGTATTAACCTGATAATCAGACCGAAACATAATTCAAACTAATGTACTGTACATAATCAATCATTTGAAGCACTATGATGAAAAAAAAAGGGGCAGACACACTAGTCAATTTATAGCAAATGTACTATTATTTTCAATAATGCTTGTCTATTGATACATTTTGACCTTTCATCCATCATAACTACATACTAGTGAAGTTAACTTTTTGCAAAGTTTACACGTTTTATTTAACAACTCATGAAAAATTATTTGATATTTTGTATATCTGCTGCTTATTATTAGGTTGGTTCATTATTAAAATACTCAAAGTCCATATTTTCCCACTTGGAGAAAAAACATTTTCTTTTAAGCAGTGGAGGTTGTTGTAACAAAAAGGCCATTAAACGCGTAGTATAGAAGCGTAGGGGGCTTTAAAAAAATTGGGTAGGAAACCCAGGCGGGTGATGTTTTAATTTTTACCTTTACAATTTCTGGGCCAGTTAAATCAAATGTTTTATGTGTTAAAGACATTACTTTTTGCATAAATAGATAAAACGAGATAAAGTGATCCGCTCTTTTCTCCTTATAAGATATGTACTTGCTCTAACAAAAACTGGAATTCGACTATCTTATAGTAGCCATTCATCTTTATAATTACTTTACTTTGATTTTTACAACATTCAAAAGAGCGTCAAATTCTATATTAGAAACTATTCAATAGCTTTGCTCTAAAAGTTTTATAATCCCAAGATTTACTAGTTATGTACATTGCTATAATTGTTAATTTTCTTTATCCTTTAGGACATGCCAGCCATATCAGTTTAACTAACTCTACAATTGCATTAAAACTTTTGGTGGTCCATATGCCAAGGTAATATAATTCTTGATATAGTTAAATCTGCCTCTTTCACTTTTAATTTATGGTGAAAAAGGAAGAGACCTTTTTATACTGCCATTCTATTACGACAGTAAAGCTTTGCGCTATACTATCTGTGTTTACTGGCCTTAATTAGTCTTTTTGATAAAGAAAAACAAGGTATTGTAGACATGATTTTTTTGTTGTAGCGAAAAACTTTTTGAGCCAATCAAATCATTGGAAAAGGAGGAAAAAGTGTATTTTTAGGCAAAAATAAGCCAGTCCCCCCCTATGGATTTTTACAAGATTCAGAAATATCCATACATCTTTACATTAAAAAGGTCTTAAAGCTTAGCTTTTTACCAATACATGTAGAATTTGACGCTCTTTTTAATGATGCAAAACGCAAAGTAAAATAGTAACAAATATTTATAGGTATTATGAAAAAACGTTATACAGTTTTTGTTAGGGCAAGTATATTTTCTACATACAAAATAATAATTCTAAATCAATAGAAAGATGCGCCTTCAAAGTCTGCATCGATTGTATATTATATAGTAAAATAGAATAGGTGAAATAAAAGACTTTAATTTGAAAAGAAAGAAATTTGGACCCAAATCTCAATTTTTAGGTCCAAAAACAGGAAAAAAACCAAATCAGGATACAGACATATTTTGTTAGACAATGTTATATTCCAAAGATGTAGAATTTAAAAACTAAGATTTCTATGCATTTAGATTTATTATCTTGTATATAAAAAATATACATGCCCTAATAGAAGCTGTGCTTTCTCGCAATGACTATTAAACTTTATAATTATGCTACTTTGATTCTTACATCATTCGAAAGAGCGTCAAATTCTACCTTAGACATCAATAAAAAGCTAAACTTTAAAACCATTTAAATACAGAGATATATCTACA